>DWFV01000594.1:0-13565 GCA_018246775.1 Parelbella machaon machaon
ATCAGCCTATCTCAGTCCACTGCTGGACATAGGCCTCCCCCGATGAACGCCATCGCGCCCTATTTTCGGCTTGTCGCTTCCAGCTTTTATTTATTCAATGATTTTTAAGCGTTGACTTGAACTTGGTTCATTTGGAGTTTCCTTACTTACATAGATATCTACAACTCTTAAGTTGGTCAAGGTTGTGCATGCGGGAGATATTGAAATTTGTTTTGATTTCTCCCGTAAGCATTATTTTGGCTTTTCATATTAAGTGTATTATAATTTATTATTTTCCAATACATAGTCAATATGTGGAGTAAATACAAAGCCTCCAAAACCTTATCAAATGTTATTTACTTTAAAAGTAAATACAACTTATACTCTCGACTCTATCTCGGAATACACCTACATACAAGTCACATTAACTATGAGGGAGGTACCCTGAAAATAATGTTTTCTGCATTATTATACTTCATTAAGTATTTCTAAGTAAAGTGAGGAAGGAAAGACAAAATTCAATCATATTTGAACATAAAGACATAGTGCCCGCGTCTAAAATTTTAACAACAACAAACAATAACCTAAGATATACTAATAATAAAGCTACTGAACATTAGTTTTAAATTTTTTTTTATTCAAGACTCTACTAAACTCTATTGACAGTATATACAATTTAAAAGCTTTCTCTCTCAATTACAAAGACACCATGTTCCTTACATTGTTCAATATCTGAAGGACAGATTTCTGCACTTAAGTTCCTAAGTGATTTCTCAGGGAGACATGAGTGCAAAATCTTGTTTAATTAAGTTGTCTTTTTAGCAACATTGTAGAGAAGGGAAAACTCCTATTTCCAAGCGTATCATGAGGTTTTGGAACGTTTGTATTCTCGAATACTTTTCAAATTGAAAAATATTTGAAAATTGAAGCAAGACCAAGCGCGGAGTGCACTTGGAAGTATAAATTCTAGTTACAAGCTTCCACGAATCTTCTAGTATTTGTCCTAGTAGTCCTTACACTTCATCAAAGGCTTTAAGAATAGTTTAAAAACATGCAACAGATGGGTTGATTGTTAGTCCGTATTTCTGTCGATCGGTTCTGGAGCAGCGCGCTTATCGTTCCCTAAGCCTGACCCTGCAGCTACAGCTAAAAGATTTTAAGCAATGACTATCCATAGGAACTCGCGCTCATATACTAAATATTATTATCTCGCTATGAACTCCCTACAAAAAGTCAGCAGTATACATCTGACATGTACATATTCCTATAATATTCAGCAAATGCTTACAAAATAGGGTAAAATTAAAGTGGCTACGTTAAGATATAAAATACGTTGAAATATACAAGGACATTAGAATAATGTTTTATCCGTATAGAGACTATAAAACAATATATCCTCAGAGCCTATGCCGCTGTCAGAGAGTCCACATCCGGGAGTTGTAAAAACCGACTAAGCCTGTCGCTGGTTTCCCGGTATGGCACTGCCTGCCTAGGTACGGCTAATTGCCCTTGCCGCTAATGGGCAGCAGTGTGGGCGGTGCAATAAGCCATGTTCTGTGATCCTCAATCTACATTACCAGCATACGAATTGTAAACAAGAACCCCTGAGGGCAGGCCTATGTTCAGCAACGGACTTGGACAAGCTAATGATTATGATTTTGTAATATTTATACACGTATATGTTTTACATTTTACAACATCATCTATTAGTTTAAATATTCTTTAAAGAGTAAATATTTCCACATAGAAACGGGCCACTTAACTAGAATAAAATATCAAGAAAATGTATTTATATTTCTTGTATTAAATATGCAATAAGATTATGCTGCTAAGTTATAAAATAATCTCTTGATCCTACATAACGACGGCAGTAAGGTCATCAAAGCTATATTATGCATACCTACACATGCATATTACACATATTATAATAACATGCAATTACCCGTGAACTAGCCTGACAAATATTTAATTTATTCCGAGTTTCTCGTTATTTACACGTGAATTCGTATTTAAGAACGGTATCAATTTTAAGGTCGTCACAGACTTAGTTATATTATAAGTATATTGCAAGGTTTGGCAATATTCTCACCCTCAATTGCGCGGGAGGTGTGGCATAATTGATGAAACGTGGAGCTCTACAGTTCGGCCTACCCTTTCGGAAAAATACAGGCGTGATGGTATGTTAATACCAAGGTATAGGATGACATATAACAACATATGTATTTTCTGTAGTAACGCTCAAGCAATAACAGGCGTAGCTATTATATACATATGAGCAGCTTTTCTTCGTCGTCAAAATGTGTGAAGAGGTAACAGCATCCGAAAACGGTGTAACTAGCGCAAACATAGACTTCGTTCAAACGGTAAGTTCATCCGTTGCATTTTAATTTAAAGAGAGACGCATACAAACGCTCTTAATTAATTATTTGCTCTGTTTTCCACATACTCTAGCTTATTATAATCTAAATAATGAGTGTGGGATAACGTTTTCCTAATTTATTTCTTTGTACCATCAATTAACATTAAATGATATTATAATTTTTTAAATACATTTTATATTCTTAAATCTGATAAATGCAGAATGGCATAAATTTATTGTGGGGGTTAAATTAAATGCTGGGTTAACTTACTTTAGTACATTTGATCACAGTTTAACTAACTTTGAAACTATCCATGATGCTTCTTCAACTGCTTGCGGCCGTGAAATGCTTTGGGTATTTCCTAAATGAGTGGGGTTATCAAAAAAAAATACGTAAGTTACCCTGGCTTTCGGTTTAAAATTTACGTACAGAGATATCCATGAAACATTTAATAGCAAGATGGTAAATTATCGTAATGATAACAAATTAAAGCAAATCTATTAGGTATGTCATTAGCATGCCATTGACATTATTTACATGGGAATAGCTTTATGCATCTACCGAGGCTTATAACAGCGGAAAAATTTCCGGATGCACGTATCTACATATATGTACCTACTTATATGTAGGCGAATATATACATAATCTACAACTTCAAAAACAATTTTTATTGCATCATCCAACGATATTTTTCTAATTCCAATTGTCGGGTCGGATGCGTTATCTGTTTTTAATCTGTCTGTATATTTTTAAAAGTCAATAAATTTGGATGTCAGTCCCCATGTGTAGGTATGAAGATAAGGGCAGCTCACCCCGCCTCTTAGCCGCCGTAAAATATCATCCTGCTCGGGACATTTATGGCCAGTTTGAGATAGGTACCGTCGAAACATTTCTAGAATATATACGGAATATGTATAAATTATGTAAAATATCATCAACCATCACGAACATACACTTTTTGTTGGCTTGACGGTTTACTTTTTGCCACATTTAACAGAAATACGTATATTACCAGGTATACATTAAATGTATTTATTGTTAAACCTTTGGAAAGAATTCTACTATAATTAAAAAAAACTTAAGACCGTAGGATTCCACGTTGTGCCAGTTGTTCACACATCCTAAAGAGCGTTACGCAGATCTTTAAAGTGTGTGAGTCTCCTAATAATATTCTCCTGCACCGTTGTAAATTATATTCGATACTAATGCTAAAAGTTATTAAATAATTTTTTTTTCCCAAACATTTTATTATAATAATTGTAAGAAAATTGGAAAATTTTGTCCCATTAAAAAAAATATTCAGAAACTAGGTACTTGTCCTACAGTCATAACATAACTAAAACATACGTGGTTATTAATTCGAATTACTCAATTCTAATTGTAAATAAATATTTGATTACTATCGGTTCCGCTTGTCTGCCAGATCGTAATGATACGAAATATAGCCGGTTCACAAATCATTTGAACTTGATAAATTGCCGCCGAATATCGTCCTGATTGCGGGAGCTCCGGGTGCATTCACTGGATCGGCCATCATGCCATCATGCCACTCGTAAAGCGTCACTAATGTCCCGTAATACATTGCTCGCTCTATATCTTTATTAACAATTCTCTCGCCATAGGTTCTTTTCAAGCCATTCACAAAATTTATGTCGAGAGTTACGACATTCTTATAACTTTCCTTTTATACTCAACTATTTTTCTTGAAAACACTGTTTTCTTTATGCGATTTAATACGCCATATTTTCGTTAAGTGACTGTGAGGGTCATGTAACATTGTTGCGAATAATAAACGAAATAAAAAAAATAATATGAGTAAGTGCGAACATAATCCTCGCTTAAAGGCGGTACGTATAAATCAAAGATGTTTCTGCTTTTTGCTTCGTTTCAAAGGTTTAGTGTAGGAACATATTTTATTGTGCGATTTAATAAAATTTAAGCTCGAGTTAAAATATGCGTTATGAATATAAAAGAGGCAACAATGTAGTTTTAAATCAGTTAAAGGCGCAAAGAACCTAACCAGGTCTGAGTCTCGCGAGGCATTATTTATTACCCGAGTTATGTAGAGTTAGGTGCTTTACGTATGTACCTAACGTACGAATTTGTAGAGACACAAAAAGTTTCGAGTTAATGGACCGCAATGAAGGCGGGGTATGGCAAAGATTTATCTTCTCCGTAGTGTGGGAATGTACAGGAGTCGCCACATTAGGAACGTTAAGTTCTTGAAAGCATTGCTTTTTCAAGTGGATTTATTTACGACGATACGCTTAAAAGTGTGGCTCTTTCAAGTACATGTTATATACGAAGACAGTATAACCTCATTTGTTCCTTAAACTTCTCCAACAGCAACTGCGACTTAAGTTTGCAACACTATGGACAATCAGCAATACGCATCTTTCGGATTTTTGGTACCAAGATATTAAATTATTTACTGTCGAATTCGGTTAATTAGATTATTTACATATAAATAGTACCATACCGTTACCGTTAAAGTAAATGATGAAACGTAGGAGTGTACTACACTGTTCTGCCTACGGACCGACGGGATTACGGGCGTTATGTTACTTTTTTTTACATTACTTATTATTATATCATTGTGCTAAATTCTTTACCGGTTAGGCAGGTCTCGTGACGTGACCCAAGTAATACCCATTAATTATATTGCAAGTTACATATTTCTTAGCAACATGTAGATTTGATATCTTTGGCACTTTATAAACCTTCATTTATAATTACGAAATTGACTTTTCATTCGTAGATCCATCCTTACGCATTTAGCATTAAATGTGTTTATAAATATCGTAGTGAAAATGTAGGCACAATATTTAACATATGTTGTGATTAAATGCATCGTAAAATATTTCTTTACAGACCCAGTACGTAAATATCATTTCACTCGTAAGACCCCGCAATTAATTATAAACCGAAAATATATTTGTCATTCATAAACGCGCTTTTGGGGTAATTCAATAATTTAGATCCAGGTGCCATTAAGCGGTAGGAGATACAGCCTTTATATACGCTCTTATCAGTTCTATAAAAAGCATACATGTAAAAATAAATATAATAGACTAAAGATTGCACTTTTACAAATAAAAAAAATGATAAAATAAAGATAAACATTCCCACTTGATATTTGTAATCCCAAAATTTTTCGATATTTCATGCTAATAGCGCATAATTCCAAATACTTTTTACACCATTTTAATAACTATCTACAATAGATACCTACTCGTATTTAATTTTTTTTTATTTTTAAAACTTATCAGTGTAAAATACAAAGAAATCTGATTTTGTAGTAGTAATTATTATGGCTCGAAACATGCATTCGGTTATTCAGTACCGCGACCGTTATTTGCCACTCATTGCCGATATAAACTCATTAAGCCACATAACCGGCCAATCGAGCTTTCAATCGTGAGGTTAAAATTACGTCCCTTTTATTGCCAGCCGTTACGAGCTGCGAAAAAAGGGGGTATAAATAAAAAAGGGGGTATAAATAACACACCTTCGGCTGCAGAAGTAAACCCCGGGATATACGTGATCGTAAATTATACGCTTATGGCCTCGCAAGCGATCAATACCATTCATTAAGGAAAAATGTATCCTCTAAAGGATTTTCACGTCGATCGTTCGCGGTTTTAAACTGTTCCGAAGATCCACGGCCATAAATTATACCCGCTAAGTCGCCTCTTACCCGTTACTTTGAGTTGTATCCAACAGACAGGTATCGGATGAAAAGATTGTTTTAAATGAGAAGATAGAGCTCTGCTAACTTTTTATTTGACTAATTAATCGATTCTTTACATCAAAAAGGCACAACAAAAACCTATATCACCCATGCTAGACGATGGCACTAAAGTTGCTCAAATATAGCTCAGCTCAAATATAATTAAATAGCCATAACAGTATTGCCAACCTCTACCTACCTAATATTCTGGTACTTTAAAGTTAGTTCACTGTACTTCGCATGCCTTTTCGACTTGTTCCTTGACTGTTTCCTGTACGTAGGAACATACCTACTGTTCATGTAAACCGGAGTTGTAGCTGTTGCGGCAGATGTGGGGTAGTCGAGCCTCGTTTTGCAGGGAGGGTCCTGGCCGATCGATGGAGCTCTCGCTACGACCCAGCCATTTCAAATTGAAAACAGAAATTCGTCAAAATTTATGACTACCAAATTGATTTACGATAAAAACGTAGATTCCTCTAACAATTCCATTTCTCATAGTAAGTCATATTGCATACGTGATTGATATTTTGTATAATGAATTGAAGTATAATAGTTTAGAGTACATGAAATTACCTTTAATTAACAACAATTATATAATGCAAGTACCTATGTAGCTGTAAAAGTGTGAATTATTGAAATACCCAAATGTAACGAATTTGATGTGCTGTTGAGAACTAAAATTTCTACAAATAATTACCTCAACAGACTTATTAGTAGCTAGAGACAAAATATATACTCAGGTTAAATAAACAATAAGTACGCAGAAAACCTAATTTTATCTATAAATAAAATTTAATCGTTACCAAAAATTGAACTTCCATTTGAACGCCACAACGTGTGGTAATTGCACACGGCACTACGAAAGCTGCAACACTGCCGATTATCTCGAACAGTCGAAAGTGAAACTCACAAAACCGGACGACGGCGGAGCGCTGCTTTTTTTTCGGTATATTTACATATTTATTGGGGCACATTTTATGGAGGCACCAGAAAAAAGCTTCGCTCGTTTAATGGAAAAAAAGGGTGGCTCCGTGTATATTTATTCTGCCGCATCCTTTTTACGCGCAAAAGGACGTAGCCGTGTATTTTTTCGGTGCCAATGTGCCACATTTGGCGACGCACTTTGCATAAAAATAACGAATCGTAAATTCTACGTCCGACGGATCGCAGAGCATGTGTGCCGAAGGAAAATATTAAAATCGTATCGAAATAGGGTTTTACGTAGTCACATATGATCCGCGAATTGAGTTATGGACATATATTTTATGTCCCATACGAAAGTTTTCTTATCTCTGTATACACCTGAGTCTTATTCTGAATTCATGTTTATGTCTACCCGCCGTTATTTAATTTACTTCAGTTATAACTGATCTTCCTTTCTTATACTGTAAGAAGTGTTTTATATCCCCTAATCCGCACTAGAGTCACATAAGTTATATAAGTATATAGGTACCTTATATTTGATAAATAGATACAGCTGTAGACAGAAAAATACCATGCAATTCTTTAATACCTCCGTTTCATTTTTATCATTTCCATGCCGCTTTAGCATTATTCATTCTGCGTTGTTTATGCAAATAACACCCGTTTGCAGCGAACAAACGATATATATTAATTTCACGAGCCGGTTTCAAAACCAGAAGGTCCCCGCCGGGTTCGAACCCCCTTCGTAAATTAATACCTACGTAGCGTTGTAAATTATCCACTCACGTTACGATCAGCACCTTAATCTGTTCCATCGGGAATTATAAGCCTCAATACTGGGACTCGTTAATATATTTTGTCTCAAGCTTTATTATGAAAATCATTTACATGTAATTTACGATAGTGCTGAAGAAATATCGGCTTACTTCGCCATAATTCATGAAACGCATGTGTGATATGATTTGCGTTTTATTATTTTACAGCTTGGGTGGGCTGAAAGCTTCGAACTGTGCAAATCATTTTTTTCTCGTCTTTAAAACGTCATTGAGTCATGTCTATGTAATATTTTCGTCGTATTTGTATTATTGTCATAATTATCTATACGGCACATTCATCTCGAATATCTAATAAAATAAACGTTAAACATATGAAGTTCAGTTTTTTCTTATCGAAACAATCAAACATGTGGATACAAAACATATGTCTTTTAGGTGTTAGATACGTACATTGTAACTAAAGTCTTCTAACTGTGTTTATTCCACTCACTACAGTTGTCCACCGTTTATATGAAACATTTACACTGTCATATAGCGACGTCATCCTAGGAATGCACCAGTAAATCATCAAGGCCCTAAACCTTTAGTGCTCCGCGAGAGTGTTACGGCATTTAGGGATGTCCGAGAAACACGACTCTAACGATTCTTTTTTGTCGATTACATTTAGGAGTGTCCGGGTAGATTCGATTCAAACAATTTTCGTATGTCGATTATGCTTAGAAATATCCGAGAAACACGACTCTATCGATTCTTGTATGTTGATTACTTTTAGGGATGTCAGAAAAGCTCGACTCTATCGGTTCTTGTAAGTCGATCGCCCTTAGAGATATCCGGGAAACACGACTCTACCGATTTTTATGTTTCGTTGCGTTGAAGGATAACCGGATACGCCGGAAAATTGCAGAACTTAGAGTTCCTCATTACGTTCTCTGGTTTACAGAAAATGGAACACATAGATTATGGAAACTCCTCGTTTTGCAGGCACCATAGATAATTCTGAATTCCTTGGTCCGTTTTAACTTCCCTTGAAATATATAGTATACAAAATCAATAAATTCAATCAATTTAATCGTATGTTTGTCGATTGCCGCACATCCCTAGTCCCAAGTCACCCGAGCGGCTATATTGTGCGTCGTAAATTTGTAATTTTGTTGTAACCAAATCCACAGACCTATCTAATACGCAGTTTTATCTAAAATGATTTTAAAGTGCTAAGATGTCTCATATCTATGACATTACGGCTCGAGACTATCGCGTGTGCAAGGACAAGGCTTACCAAACAGATATATGGCCCTTATTTGTAAACTATCTACTGTCATAAAGCTGTCTGGGCGAACGTCTTTCCATTTTATCATTGTTATGGTATAGGCAACGGGTTTACCATAACCATAGCTGCTGCATGCAGTTAAATGACTTCTATAAACATTTAAATAAATTAAAAGCGTATTATTTTATTGTATTATAGACATATTAGTCAAGCAAATAGTGGTTGATTGATATGGCACCTGCTTACATAAAATGACAAAGAAGATTGTTTTATCTGTATTTAGAAAAGTCAAGCACAGCCACCTGTAGGTTGTTTATCTATATATATATAGGTACATATTTATTCCACCACGTTTTCTGATCACTCAGGCAGATTAAAAAATTATAAAAGACCATTGTCGTTAATCAGCCGATTAGATATTCCGATTATTTATGAGGAGTCGGAGACGTACGGAATTTAATTTCATTAAGGGATTTTTACTGGTACCATGTTGTCACCCGCGGCGCTGGGCGAGCGGAGCGGCGTAACTCATTCAGCTGTCAAGCGGCGACCAATCGCGCGCGAGAACCAACCACGCGTTCCAACTTTAAAAATGGTGGAGATAATTTCATTGTATATTATATTGTGACAGGTCGTTATTTTGAATTTTTATCGGTTCGTATTTTCAATAATTTCTGTCATGGTGCCGTTCTTTGTTGGGTATTCCTATTATTTTTTTGGAGTTGAGGCATTTTGGAAACCCTTGATTTAAAACATGTTATATTAAACTTATTCCCTTTTGAAGTCTCACATGTAGGTAGGTAAGTATCAACATCCGCAGGTATGTACAGGACCATAAAGATTGCCGTTCTATATATTTTCCGGGCAAAGTCAACTACTAAAAAGTTCCATAAAACAACAATTTCAAACGGGCCATTTCGCACGGGAAAAACAGCATCCAGGGGGTGGGCCATCCCGTGGCGGGTGGGGGTCCAAAGTGAAGCTTGGTTTTATGCCGTAGAATTACGACTTAGACGTTTCAAACAATAACTCTCCCCATAAATACAGACCCGATTTCTTCACGCGTCACTGCGCCGGGCTCTTCTCAAGCCCTCCCAAAGTTTGCTACAGATGCGTAATGGAAAAACAACTAAAACGTTAAATATTAATTTCGCTTGTATATTAATATCTTTTATTTCTGAAATTAGTAATCATTTATAGCATAATGATTATACGTGACAATTTAAAGACATTCTGTGGCCATCCTTATTCTGAGAAGCGACCCGTATCAAGTGTCCTAGATGTTGTTAATGATGATAAATACCTAGATTAAGGTGAAGGTAAGCATAATTTGAGACAAACTGTGCTTAAATACTTCTATATAAATTGATATCAACTACTTAACAACAAACCTTCGTAACCTCTTAGTTAGCCTTAAAAAATACTTCGGTACAATTTATTTACTTTTATAATTTAAATAATGGCTTTCAAAATAAACAAATACCTATATTATTGATATAGGCACGTAACCTTAAATGCATGTCATAAGATATGACGCTAAGCCAAACACATCAATATATTCGTATAGGTATACATACCTATACATATAAGATATCTAGAACTATATATTTTTCGGATAACGTGTGTCATATCAACAATATACAAATTCCAAAGCTGGCTGGCGTACGAGGACCCGCTTCTAATCTAGAAAACGTAATAAAACTCCCCCTAATAAAAGTGCGCGTTTTCACGTAGCCCGTAAAAATATGATAACGTACACGTAGGCAGTCGGTACGCGAGCCATTCTCGGCTCGCTCCACGTACTCGCTTGTTTTGGAAAGGAAAACGGAAAATATTTTTATTAATTCATTTAATAGCGAAATATTTCGCAATCCAAAATAACTATTATGTATATTCTTTTCATTTCAAAATACAATAATCTAGATAACTAAAAATTTTTAAATTCAGACCAATCTTAGAAAATATTATTTTCGAAAATCTACCCTATGATGTTGTGATAGCCATAAAAGTTGCTCTGTCATTGAATCATATCGTCATCATCAACCCTTTTATCGTTCAACTGTTGGACACGGATCTCTACTCATAATAAGAAGGGTTAAGGGCATCAATGTAATCTTACTAATCTAAATAGACTGGAAAGGAAGTTGGTGTACGAAGTACCGTGTGCTAATGAATTGGGAATATACGAGCAGTGTATGTTGCAGATGTGACCCCCTTAGCAGCCATAAATGCATGTACGTATATACCTATCTATTAGGCATGGCGTAGACATATACGTGGTATCCATCAGCGGCCATAAACACGAATTTGCCTCCAGATGACTAATGGAATTGCAGTTAATCCCGCCATGAGCGGATTCCAAGCCTTTGGGAATTACGTTATATAAAGATTA
This sequence comes from Parelbella machaon machaon, assembly GCA_018246775.1. NCBI lineage: Eukaryota > Metazoa > Arthropoda > Insecta > Lepidoptera > Hesperiidae > Parelbella > Parelbella machaon. Next base: position 11,429 of record DWFV01000594.1, read on the forward strand.
CTATATTTCTTTGGTTACCTATATTATAAAGTTAGAAACGGTGTGTGTCCTTAGCTACTAGAAATGTACGTAACTTAGATGAAAATCATCTAACTAAGACTTAATTGACGGCAGGTATAATTACAACTATTCAATATTATAGTTCTTACACATGAACATAAATACCGTAGTATAAATTAATATAGAAGGAGAACATTCGTTGTTTAAAAACACATTTTTCTGCCGCATGGGTTTATCTACTTACCCCTTAAGCGTAGCGAATATTTTTAGCGTAGCGATGTATTAATAGTAATGCTCCAGTAAATTACTTAGTACTTACCTACCTATGAGTAAATATAGTTTGAGTTTGCTTATAGGCTTTGATATTATTAGGCTTCGATATTTGATATTAACAGCAAACCTTCAAATAAATAGGTGTTTAAAGTACCTACGTAACTTTAATCAATTTAAAGATGACCTAAACAGAATACGTGCAGACCATACACGTTCATATGAAATTCGCGACATAAACAAAAAAGTTACCAACGAAAAAATTTATTCTAAAACCGTCATATCCACGAAATTCAATCATAGTTCTATTTCCATGGCATGTAAACATGTTTTATTGTCTTGGTTATACAGAAAATACGGATTCGCTCAGTTGGCAAGCGCGCGCCCCTCGAGCAGCCCCCTGTACGCAGTAGATGGATTAATGTTGCCGAAAGCCCAACTTACTTAATAAATATAAAAGCCTTCTCCGCTCGCGCTCGTAAACCACCCACTGTGCTCCAAGATTACTTATATCGCAACCAGGAAAATCTAACCTCCCGTTTACATTACGACAACTCAGCGCTTGCTAAAGTTTTGAAAGGAAATTGTGTTTTAAATAAGTACTCTCAGCTTATAATTACGCCGTGCAAATTATAAGTAATTAACAGTAGACTATAGGGTAACAGACGTCCGCACTGGAAACTATAATTGTTCAGTAAATCAGACTTCACTCATTAGATTATCCGCCTGTGGAACTGAGAGGATATGCCTCATTGCATAAATGATTATTTCGATTATGAAAGCGTTTTTCTTTTTTTACGAACAAGTAGTTAGAGGCCACCTAACGGTGAGTGACCACCGTTGCACGTGGACATGAGCAACATTATAGTAGCTATTTTACTCCTTTCTTAAGGTACTCTATGTACATCATAGCACTCCAGGAACACCTTTAAATTAACTTCATCCAGTATTATAAGAGGCCGCGGTTCTTCAGCATCTGTTAGAATATTTAAATATATTTTTAATTTACTTATAAAGTTAATATTTTAATATAATTAAAATTTGCATCCCTACTCGAACATCCTTCAGTCGCCTTATAATTTAGGAATAACTGTCAGCGATATCGTTTTCCTCCGGCCAAAAGTTCGTGTGTCAAGTAACACTGGTTGTACATTTATCAGCGCTATGTAGATCGCCTGGTGCTGCGCTGCTTTCGCCCAGATAAGGTTTTACGGCCGCCTGGAAGAAAGGATAACGTCCCCCTTTAATGTAGACGGGAATTGCCAGATCTCTGTAAAGGTTAGATAACGATTGCAATTTTTTATTGTGTAGTGGGTTGTATTTTTCTTCTGATTCTATTCCATTACGGTAATGAATGTAAAACTTACAAAGTATAAAAATATTTTGCAGTTTGATGTTTCCTGCTTGTCCTGTAAGGCACTTGGTGTGACGACATGACAGTAATAATACTGTTATATGGGACTGATTTATATATAGAATTTAAAAGTGACATTACAAATGTACCAAGTTAATTACATTAGATATGTAGGTACCTGCACAAATGTAGATGCATATACTGCTTCGAGCTGCTGTGCTCTAGCTTGGGCCCGCTTAGACATTTAATTAATATTATGAAAATCGCAGACGCCCTAAAAAGTATGGAGCAAAATGGAAAACGGCCGTACAAATACGAACCAATTATATATTGTATACAGAGTATATACCTATATAAGTACAAAGAGATACTTTTGGATATTAAAAGCCGTATTTATAGGTATACGCACGGCGGTCTCTTATATTTCTGACTCCTCGTAAGTCATCGAACCTATTCGGTTAAGGTACATGAATAGAAGTCTCCCTCAAAACCTACATTCATAGATTAGTATTA
>DWFV01000595.1:0-13563 GCA_018246775.1 Parelbella machaon machaon
TGTAGGTAGCGCCAACAGATACTGGACATTGAAAAATTAATGAATTTGTAACTAAATTACTCATTTGTAATTAAAAAATTTCATTTTACATTTCAAATCTTTAATAAGTAATTTTATGTAAGACCGCCACACATTGTAAGCTGTTAAGAATCTGTAAAAAATTGCTAACATGAGAAGATTTTTTTCCCCTCGGTCGTATATTATTTCAGTTAGATATCACGTATATCATGATAAGATGTTTTTACTTATATGTCGACAATCTTGAATTGTGATAATATAACGTCATTAAAATAATGTATTAAAGTTTTTAGTTGTAACGTCGTAACATCACGCCTGTAATCCTCGAAGAGGTAGGCAGAGGAGTATAGTACACTCCCACAATTCACCAGTTACGTTTACGTTTCCTGGAATATGTGGTGAGCCTATTGCCTTATATATATCCTTAGATATAAATCCTAAATTAGAAAAATCCAATAGTACCCGACCCGGGGTTTGAATCCAGGACCTCTCGATCGGCCGTCGCGCTCGCAACCACTCGACCAAAGAGGCAGTCAAGGTATTAGTTGTAATAGTAAATTTGGATCCCCAGTAGTAGAAATTATGTTTATCGTTGTATGTATTCCATGGAAACTTCCTACGTAGTAATTCATTCAAGAATCTTTATTTCAAGGTTAATATAAAAAGTTGCGGTGCGCAAAATGTATTAAGTGCATTCAAATATAAATGAGACGGTTTCAGATCCTATTACCTTCTAAACGTAACATCACGCCTGTAATCCCCGAAGGGGTAGGCAGAGGACACCCACTCACTCCCACCCACTCCCACGTTACACCAGTACCTTCTAATAATAATAATAATCGACTCATTTATCATTCCACTGTTGGAATATGGGTTTCCTCTCATATTGAGAGGGTTAAGGCCATAATCTACCACGCTGGACAAGTAGGGTTTGGCAGACTTCACACACCTTAGAATTGTATATGTTTTTTATAAATTCTAAGGTGTGCTGGATTTCTCACAATGTTATCCGTCACCGTTAACAAGTGATATTTCAATTTAAAACGCACTTTTGTAAAGAGGTGCGCGCCATGGATTTGAACCCAGCACCCCGGAGTGAGAGGCTGAATTCTTAACCACTAGGCTAATGATAATTTTGTTTACAGAAAATTGGATCTCTCCTACAATTATCTGCAGAAAATCGACAATAAAACGAATGGTCTGCTTGATGATTGTCTGTCTCTTGAAATGGTATGAATAAATAGAAATTAGAATATGTTGGACTATGTTCTTCAAGTGCCACTCCATTGATTGAAGGCAGTAGTCAGTTGTTGGAATCTGTCTCAGTCCTTTGCGAGGCGAAATAGTAATAATACCATGACTATTGTTGGTTAAAATTTCCTTTGAAGTATATAGTAAATTAGTAATTATTGTCCGTTATGTAAATGTTATATATTTTTTAAAACATCTATTTTATTGGAGCTGGCACGTCAATGTGTCACTACATATATTAAAAGTTTTTTTATTTTTATTTTGTAGGTGAATCTAAGCCATAATCAATTTGGTTTCCTTACCAAGAAGATGTTTCCTTACTCTCCATGGATTCCATACAGGCTCCAGGAGATTGATCTAAGCTACAACGAAATCCCAGTGGTGATGTTTGACCTCACACACGGAACTAAGAAACTCAAGATACTCAACTTGTCAGGGAACTACATAAATGATATCAGAAGCAGTTAGTATTTTGTTGGTACTTGCTATCATTTTTATCAATCTCTGAACCTTATGTATTAGTGTGTCCAAGTTAACTCTAAGAAAAATATTACAACTTAAAATTGCCAAATTTTTTTTTCTTAATTGTAATATAATTAAGTTTGACAATGAATTAGGTGGCATATACAAAATTAAAATACAAAAAACTGATTAAAACACAAAAATAATATTATACAAAGGTATAAAATAAAAATACAATAAATGACTACAGTAGTAACAGATGCAGGTAAAAATATTATTTAATTGTGACAACATTTTCATTTCAGATGTTCTCGGCAATCTAACATCACTTGAAGTATTGGATTTATCACACAATATGCTGAAGGATTTAGTCTCTAGGACATGTAAGTGAAAATTACAAATACAACTGTGATTTAACTGTATTTCTTAATAAGTATGAGTTGGCAGGTTTGTATGACCCATCTGGCAATGAGGTTTGCTTGATACTTCTTAACATACAGACAGTGAATGGAGAAGATTTAATTCTGCTCTTTTTTCAGCTGATTCAAAATTCTATCTACCTGAGAACATAACCCATCTCCATCTCTACAATAACTCTTTGGAGGTATTACCACTGGACAGTATAGTGAAAGCCAAGTATCTCAAGTTACTCGACGTCAGGAAGAACTCGCTGACCAGTTTCGATCCTGAACTTGTTGTGAAGATCAAGGAGCATGGGTTGGAGGTGCTGTTTGAAGGTGAGCTTTGATGAAATTGTTATAATTGACATTTACAGAGGTTTTAGAATTGCATATTTCTAACTAATCAGGATAATCAGGCAAGTTATTCAACACTGATGTGTGCTGTCATACATTATTTACATTTTTTTGATATGGTATCACTTATCAGTAAGCTGCAGATTATATTAGTTTCTTTTTGATCTTACATAAATTTAGCTATTGAAAAACCACATCTCGGGTATGTAAGACAGAAATATTTAACATCTGTGTTCTTTTTACTCCATAACGGATCTAACCTGACTATATGAAGTGTAACCTCTTTATGTTTTAAATACTCGTTAATGTTTATGGGCATCAAGAAAAAAATTAAATGGTCCAGAAAATCGAAAGTTTACCAATAATTAATGAAAATTTTGCATATGTAAATGTGTTAATACATTTGTATATGAATACTGTACATTATCCTATCTTTTCAGACAACAAACTCAAATGTGACTGCCTGACTCGTCCACTGAAACATTACTTAAACCGTCTACCCCAATCTGTGCTGCACACAGTTGATGCTTATAAAAATATTACGTGCTCTGAACCTCTATCCTTGGAACACGAGAAATTTATTACCCTAGATGAAGAAAGATTATTGTGTGCTAGCAACACTGAATTGCAAGAAAAATTGAATAGCTATGGTGACACTGATCCATTCATGTTTGTCACTGAACCTGATTTAGCCTTTAGAGATATTCAATAGTGAGTCTCTTGTTTTATGATATTGAATATTGTAAAAACAATAACATTTAGATTTATTTTTTTAATAGATTTGGAGATGTTCAGGAATATTCTAAGTCACCTTCTACGTAAATATCAGTCTATACCCAAAATATGGGAGACCCATATAACCAAAATAAAATCTTTACCTGCATATTTAACTATATTTTTTTGGTCCAAATCAAATCCTTTTTGAGTTGTGAAATATTTATCACTCTTTATAATTTATTACCATTTTATTATTTAAAGCTAATAATTTTTTAAAACATAAATTAACATGACCATTTACATTTTGGATGTGTTCTGTTACAGTTCCCAAACGTCAATCTATATCCACTGGTTTGTCGCTAATGATGCTGATCTGGCGGATTTCTTCATTTACATCCGAGACATGAACAACACTGTATACTACAGCTCGGATGTGTCCTACCATCTCAGGTCTTTAACAGTGGCCATCGATAAGGAGTTCGAAGAGAAGTTGGCAAGTGGTGACAGTCTCGAAATTTGCATCCAAGGTAAAACTTCCAATAACTTCGCCAGGAAATGGTTCGACAGCCAGTGTCAATCTGTACCGACGAATTTTAAATCGTGGCCCAAGAAGTTGGTCGTGGACAAGAGGCGGTTGTCAAAGAAAAGGGGACATTACCGCATCTCGAATAGCGTCTTGGCCCTAGTGAGCGATTCGATATTGATAACGCTCTGCATTTTTATAGGCGTCTGTTTTAGGCGACTAGCCGATTTGGATGTATGATTCTTTGTTATGAAACTGTTGAGGCTGTTTTTAAAATATAGTGGCAACCATTCGGTATTAAGAAAATCAATTATGAGCGATTATTATATATTATCATTAATTCAATTCGAATATATCAAAAAAAGACTCCGTGTATGTGCGATTGCACAGAGAAAATTCATTCATTTGATCAACGAAAAATTATTGAAAATTCTCATAGTTGAAATTATTTTTGTATTGAATTTTTTTTTTTAACAATTTTAATAACAATGTTTGTTCCTATTGACTATATAATAGTTATATATAATTTTCCATATATTGTGTCTATGATTTTACTATTCGAATCGCTTTCATTAAGTCGTAATTGGCTATGTAAACTGTGATACATTTTTTGACATTTCTTTATGTCATAAATATAACAGCACCACTGCCCTGCCTTCAATGGCAGCCATAGTCGAGTATAATTATTGCTTGGAATATTTTGGGAGGTTGATGAATTCGTTTTAATGACGTGGGCCGCATTGGAAATCTCTGACTGTCAGTACATTCCGTATTTTCGTATCAATGAAATAAAATTTTATTTGTCGTTAATTATGCAAAGAATTGTTGAAATAAATGTAACACAAGTAATAAGATTGTACTGTATTTTAACAATTATTCTGTACTTGTAACAACGGTGTCTATATCGAAGAAATATATAAAATGAATATATATATATAAAATGAATATATATTATTATAAAATAATACCAGATCATTTTATAATGCAACTGTTATAAAATATTTATCTATGTCCTCAACATCTGTCAAAAAAAACCTATCTGAGTATTATTTGACACTTCCAATCGTCAATATTAATGCTTCTGACAGATATAATTTTTACTATTGCAGTCCTACAAGTACTCAGAGGTCACGTCAAAAGCTTATTTCAAGTCACAATTTGAATTAAGCTGGCCTTAATCTAAAAAATCCTAAAATAATGGTTGGTTTTGTCAGCTTTTCCAAATAACTACATGGAGTTGTGTCAGCTTACAGCCGTCCAAAAAAATAACGTTTTTTGATAAAAAAAATTACCTTATAAATCATGTATGAATTAAAAAAGTATTATACTGTCGACCTTTTTATCTGTGATGTCACAAAAAGTTTTGACGAATGAAGTTTGTACCTACATATTTTTTTGTGATATTTCATGGACATGTTCCCATCACTGTTTTGGCTTTAATTTTTACAATATTGTATTTTGTAAACAAATTTTTTAAATTTATATATTTATACTCTTGTAATAGAAATGTCATGATAATTTAAAGGAGAATGAATATATTTTTACTATGTTGTAATTTCGTTCTTTATTTCATAATAATGTTATGTTCTGAAATAAATTTATCAGAGTATTATGTAATGCGAATATATACTGAAATTGTATGTACTGTTATTTTAATATTCGTAAATAAATATTTATTCGTAATATTTAAAATTTTATACGACAATTATGAATATTAGTTTTTTATAGTTAAGGAAAAATGAAATCCGTCCATTTTGTACCATTTTTATTGAAAAAAGAAATAGTTTCCTATTTTATAAACTAATAAATGCATTCTTTATTTTACCTCGTTTCCTTAACCTTATAATAATTCTTAACCACTTAACCGGACAACACGTATAAATGCGTCAGGCGTAAACAATATCGGGTACGGGTAGGACATATGAATACGTCCTCAAAAATTAATGTGCTCCCTGGAACGGACGGGACGTATGTATATTTCTCGATCCACTATGATATTACGTCATCCATGCGTGTCTCGACATGAATTAACATGCGTATAGAATCAGAACAATAATTTCTCTATCGTGAGTGATAGAGGTATTGACATGTCCTAGCGAAACAATACGCGCCCGGTACATGTTGCATAATTTGAACGGGAACTCCCCGGTTAACAGGTTAATGTACTTAATATCGACGAGTAATCGCCTGAATCGATCTTTCGCTCTCTATGTTATTGATCAATCTATAGTGCAAATAGCACAATTGAAGTTTTTCTACCGTTTAATTAGTTTTCAACAATTTATAAATAAAGCATCATATTTTAAGACAGACTTACATTTTAAAACATCTATCAAAATGTGCATGTGTATACATGAACAAAAATTCAGCTTTCTCAGGGTTCCTTCAAACCAGCGTATTTAAAGCGCGTATGCCAAAACGAGAGTGAAGGACGCCGAAAATACACTGATCCAAAAGAACCCTGAACTCACAATTCGTTCGGGACTTACAACTCGTGCGTGATTACTTAACCTGGGTAATGACGTCACAATGTCATGTTTGTAAGCGAGAAAACAAACTTATTATCAAACTTTTTAATATACTACACGAGGTTTTTAGCAATAGTACAAGTGCTTTTAAATCGAAAAAGGACAATATTTAAAACATCAAAAGGACAACATACATACAACACGCAGAAATAAACTTGGCACTTGGAAGGAATGCGCTTTCCCCCCGACATCAGAGTCCGCCTATTAATGTCTTCTATACGGACAGTTACTTGATTCACTATATTTGATACAGCTATCGTGATTCACGTATGAGAGAATTTCATAAATAATAAAAACAAAAAGCGTGAAAAAATTACAGTACTTGTCATAGTTTGTGCTCTGCTACACGACATTATAGCGAGGTGTCTAATTAACTTCTGCGAGTTATACAGCATACAGGTCTCAATATACCGCGTATCGGTTGTATAACATGTATTTGATGATAACGCCATACACTTTTTTATTTCAATATTTATCTTCAGTGCTATAAAACAATATTTATAATAAAGCATTTAAATGATCTAAGGACATTACGAAGCAGGCGAACTATTTAGTAATAATTTAAACTTTAAACGGCGATTAATTTTAGATATAATTTAAACTTAAACTTTGTTCTATTCATTAGCTATATTTAATATCTCCCGCGTAGGTTATTTCTGGAGGCGGGCCCTCGTGCTCAGCGTAGTCATGCATGGTTGGTATGGTATGGTACTCTTTGGTATGACCGCTCGTAGCCCAATCTGGGTGGTATGAGTGTATCTCCGGAGTGGCGACATGGGATTCTGTAGAAGACAAGAGGTTAAAAATAAGAGTGAACGTGTTGGGATGTCTGGGGATATAAACTTTACATATAATTTGCATGGCATTTTGGTGGAATGCGAATAGTGCATTATATGAAGGTGTACACATTGGTGTAATAATTAATAATTTATTAATAAATCAAGTTGGTTAATGAAATTTAATATTTGTTAATAATTATTTTGTGTTATTAATTATAATGTTGCAGTAATCTAGTTATACCTTCCAATAATAACCGGCAATCAGTCAGTTCATAACGAATGAAATAAATATTGCCAGACGTAAAAAAAAATTGTGCCGTTGAGCCCGCACTCGATACAAGTGAAACTTCTTGCTGATTATATGTAAATGATGATGATGATTATTATCATTAAATACATTATAGTTGCCATGGAGCAGTTTTTATTAGTGTAAGGAAACAAATTAGCACCCTTTTCACAACAAAAACTTTTATGTATAACTATACCTATGCATTATATTGTTGGGTTTGTAATTGTGTCTTGTAAAAAAAATGTGCTAGGTATTGTATAAATCAGATACATTAAATGTACACTATAATAAAATATTTTTGAGTAACGGAATTTGATTCGGATAAGGATAATACTTTAATCAAGTGTTTGTCATAGAGGTGAATTCGTAGGTGGAACATCAATATTAAAATCGATTTAAGTTTGTGTTAAATAGGGAATTAAATGAAATAATGAGTAATTAGTGGGAGAATCTAATCAAAGATAGGCTACTAACAAAATCTTATTAAAGTTACATCGTAGGAGAAGGTTCTTACCTATGCTGGATAAGCTTCTTTCGTGACCTGAAATAGACCACAGAAATTTAAGAAATTAATAAGATTTTGTCAGTATTGCCAACATAAGTAATTAACAATATGTTGTAAAAATATCGGTGTTAATCAGTTAATCGTTAATAAATCAGTCGTCAGTGGGAAATTTATTTGTAGATTAAAATAAAAATATAAAATATAATCTCGATAAAATGTACATAATGCTATCCATACATGATGTTAAAGTAGGAATACCTTTAGTTTCAACATGCCACGTCTGCTCGTAAATAAATCTATAAATAAATGTATAGCGCAGAATCTCTTCAGATGACTCCCAAGTCTCTTAATTAACCCCGTTAGATAGAAAACTTATAATGGATCCAGAACGCTATATGGCCATGTGAATAAGCCAAATTCCGTGGACATCGCTCAAAGGTACATTAGCGACGACCATTATATAGCAATTAGGTTTTTTGATAGTTGAAAGATCTCAAATCCTTTTAAACATTAACCATTGTTTGGCGGTCCGTGTGAAAATTTACGAAAATGTGGTCACAGCTTTTTTATACATTCAGCCGGACTGCACTTTCGTATTTCTGAATAGGCAATGTAATAGCAGCCCTTGTCCTAGACAAATCGTTGATATTTCACTAAATTGATTAGAATAGAAAAAAGATTATAGATACTGGCTGCGAAATGAATATTCCAACACATTCAAATGAAAAATGTTTATAGTAATATATGAATTGTTTTTTTATTCAATATAAATGTAAAAAAATCTTAACGCCGTCTGCCTTTCTTTATATCTAAGTACGGAAAAGAATGATATGTACCTATATTTTTTATATATATGGTTATGTTGTTCTATTTTAAATATTAGTTCCTAACAATCTTCTAACTTTATCAATCAATTACAAATCAATGATTAAATCTAGTCATTAAATACAAAAATTACATTCAGGATGCCTAAAACCGTGCGAGGTGGGCTAGACAGAGCCGGAAAGCGGACCCTGGGTCCTCACACACCAGTGTGACGACGTTACCGGGATAAACGCTCGGAGGATGATGATGATGATGACACTCCCACGTTTCACCAGTTACGTTTAAATCCCATGGAATAGGTGATGAGAATATTGCCATACACCGAGCAGAAATTCAGACTCCGAGTCACTACTAGAAATTATAAATTAGAAAATCCTAATAGTACGCGATCCGGGATTTGAATTCAGGACCTCCCGATCGGCAGTCACGCTTGCAATCATTCGACCAACGAGGCAGTCATATATGTATGTACTTGTGTGTAATATTTACTTGTGTGTAGTTGAAAACATGAATACCTACCTAACATAAAAATTAGTAAATAAGCCTATGTATAACTTGCCCCCCTCACGATGACCTAGATCATTTTTTTTCTATACCTGTACCACAATGAGGCAAGAATGCACGTTTTTCCCTATTCTTTTCTTCCTAGTGAGGTTTTTTTTATGACGACATTATAAGGGACCTAGCAAGCGCCCTTTGTTAAAACATGAGTAGCAATTGCAAAATTAAAATGAATCTCATTATGTCGCAGAAGACGGAGTGATCTACCCGTAACTCAATAAGCCTTTAGCGACAATACTGTCGAGTACACAGGTGTTGGTTATTCGCTTCATCGTTATTATTGTGAAGGTATGAGGTAGGCAGAAAGCACAGAATGTCAAATATCTCTATCTTTATATGCAGATCTGACGTGCTTTCTCTTTATTTATCGTGCTTTCTCTATATTTATCGCTCTTTACACGTACACACGCCGGTTTCAAAGACTTCATACTTCCGCCAGTATGTAATCTATACGTTTAAGTTAGGTAATTTTTTTTATTTACACTTTGCGTTATTCGCTATAGTCTTCAGTTGTAAACATTTGCCTCAAAGTCACATACGAAACAAAGTATTTTACCTGAAACTCAAGCACGAGTTCGGTGGGACAAACGAGAACAATGGACATAAACAAATGATTACCATTATGTATATCGTTTGATATTAATATTTTTAATCGCGGTTTTATTCAACGAAATTGCAGTTGGAGAGATCTTATTAATGAACGTCCCGGGGTCCTTTGTCCGGCGCCGGAGCATTTCCTGCACAATCGCCCTGACACGAAGTAATTAGAGAGAAAAATTCGTTACCCTGACGTCTAGTACCGCGTTTAAATATTGCGGTTGGACGTCTTATTAAAAAATCGCCCGAAGCTTCATGAACGTTTCGAACTATTGAACTGAATAATTTCCGTTAAAACTGAAACTCTATTTGACCTTGCACTTTATTTAGCCTTCTATTTTATTACTCGTGGAATCTGTGACACTTTTGTAATTCTATACTATTATTATTATAAACCGGATGACATAATGGAAACGGAATAACCATCTTATCAAATAAAATTGTTATTATAGAATTTATCATCGTGTATCAACTTATATACGTATATTAGTATATGCAGGTATATGTACATATCTATGCATTTTATATTATTTTATTAATATGTCTTAGTATTGATGTTTTTTATTAGTATTTATTTCACAGTTGTTGTTGACGCTTGCTATATGCATACTCTACTTATCTACTCTCATTATTAGCCTGGATTCACTGTTAGGAAATGCTTTCAGGCATTAAGTCCACAATGGACTTTTTATTTAGCCCAGCGATAGGTAAACCAAAATGGAAAAAAATAATAAAAATGAAATGTGACTGGCGTACGATATCAAATTCAAATAAAAACTGAAAGTCTACTTAAAGTCGGTTACGGAAACAATCTTTGACGCCTCGAACGCCTCTCGGTCCATGTCTATATCATAGATACAATGTAAATAATACAATAATAATGGAAATAGACATAAATATATGTACGTAGGTGATGCAATGCTGTTTAGAAACAGACAAAAGTGGAACGGTGGTTCTTACATATTCAGAAACCTGATTTTTTAACTTCTAAAGATTTCGCTCTTTAACGTCAATTTTTCAGTAATAATTAGACCCATTACAAATTTGATAAATCAGCACGATATTAATATAAGCACTACACAATGGACACTCTCAATTTATCCTATACAATACAAATTTGAATGTCAGATGCATTAGTCAACAAGTTTCATTAAACTACTCTACATTATATCACTGTAGCTAATTAATGTTAATAATGTTGGGAATACATTGATATAATGTTTCTAATTGAAAGAGCATTCCATTCATGTACTAATTAGTATCAAAATCGTTAACATAAATTTATACAAGAGACTGCAAATAAGTACTTGCCATAACATAAACCACGCGAATATTTTTGGTTACATATAATTTTAATACGAGCCAATGTTAAAAAGGTATCTATATATTTCTAATAACACATATCTGTACAAATATGCATGTGATAGATATAGAGTATCTATTTAGAAAGGAGCCAAGAAACATATGACTATGAAATTATGATTGTTGAATTGGATGTTTGGAATGGATTTAATTGGATGAAACTACCAGTAATATAAAACTCCCACGGTCATTTTATATTCTGCGATCTTATTGCAATTATTTCTGTAAAATTTCCTTTTATAATGAATAAAGCAGTCTATATTTAGACTTCTATTTTGTAATAGTGAACAGAGTTCCAATTGAAAGTTACTAAAATAACGTACAAAATTGTGGATTGCATGACGTTACACAGGGTTTGGTAAATATACATACTTGTAACTCGTAGGAATGAAATCGTTGCCGAAAATACACATGTATAGAGATATGTAGAGATATACAATATTACTTAAATGTAGAGTTATACAAATATAAACTAATATAGAATGTAGATACATACCTACACAAAGTAGAGTTATATTAAATTTTTCTGAGAACTATACAGCGGCGGTGCGCTATCACTGAGAAGATTATAACAATAAGTAGACTCTATTCTACAAATAGTAAACGACTAGTTTTTTACACAGTACACGCTAGTCTATGGACGTTCCGGTTCGTAAGCTAGCGCGATGACCTTATATTATTAATGTGCAGGCCCAATAAGGAGAACATAGCGTATTTCGGCTCTACAGTGCGATAAAAACGGAATAAAATAGTTTTAATATAGTCGCCAATCTTGTACGGTAGAGTCGCCTACGCGGTATTTTTTTCATTGATCTCCATACGCTCGATTAAAACATTATACACCTCAATATTTCAAGCAATTAATCTAATTTAAGCTACTGTTAATCCAATAAGAAATAATTTATGGGAGACGTTTCTTATAAACAAATTATTAATGATTCAATCAATTTGTTTCAAAATGTTTAATGCACTTTTGTAACCGTCCACTCCCCACTGTCCACTCCGTCCACTCCCCACTGCGCTCATAACAAAATATTACTTATAATACAAAACTTATAGTGTTAGAAAAGTATTTCCTTCTCTACCTGTAAATTTCGATGTCTCTACATGCACCGGATTGGCCAGAACGAATCGCGTCCGCTGATGCTTTACGCTGTTAGGTTAAGTCTCAAAAACTCTCAATAGTGCGATGACGTAGCGCGGGCCCCTCGCGGTTCACAGAGATGTGATGATGACATTAAAATGACATGTATTACTAGAAGTTGAACAACCCGGTATCCCAATTCAGTCTTGACATATTTTAATGCGAATATTTGGAACGTATTGTTACCGTAATTTTCCTCAAAAAATTAAGGCGCATGATGCGTTTAGATGTCTAGTAGTTAATAATTTTGATTAATCTGTTGAACTCTATTAGATTTCGTAGCGTGTTTTTAAACAAATCTTGTAGGATTTGTTACGAATTGAATTAGAATTAAGCATACTACAACCAAATCATTCTTTTTTTCCGGATAAAAAAATACTTTTTAGTACTGATTCACGGTCTTAGATTAGCAAACATTATGCTGTCATAATAACATAAGAATTGGTGAAAATCGAAAATTTTACACAATAGAGCGAAATCCGACTACATAGTTACATGCAACTGTCTTTTTCTGTTATTAATTGATTATTGACTTGGAAATAGCACATTTGTTGGACGTTTGAATGTAATTAAACGCATAGTTGTTCACTTGTCTTGTAGAATACCGTTTCACGCGGTCGCGCAGTCGGCTTTCCAACGAAATTGTGGTGAAACTGATATAATGACGAGCGAGCCACGCTATGTTCGCTCAGTGGATGAGAGCCGTGATTTCTATTCCATACAAATGAACTGTTCACTAAACTCTTTCCATGCAACAGACACGTCACTTCTGCTATTAATTTGACAACGATTTTAAGATAGGACGAGAACCAGAGATGTGGATTTCGACCAGTTTTTAAATCGAAAACACTTTTATATGTCATACATTTGTATATGTTACTAGATTTTAATATATTGTTACGCTAAATATACCGTTACATTTTCTAGATCTTATAATATGCAGACTACATTTGACTGTTGATATTATATTTACTGATTCATTAATTTGCATGAGGAACATGTAGTTAAATTTCGAGACGATTTTTATTCAACCGGACTCTTCAAAATATAATGCATAGATAAAGTGACTATAATATTATCTATTTAGGTACATCAAGTTTGCAATTGTTTTGCTGTGATTTGTGTTAAAAATAAACTAAAACATTGTAATAAAAAATATGAATATAACGCAACGTAACATCACGCCTGTAATCCCCGAAGGGGTAGGCAGAGTAGTGTAGTACACTCCCACGTTTCACCAGTTACGT
>DWFV01000596.1:0-13548 GCA_018246775.1 Parelbella machaon machaon
GCAGTGGACGATAACAGGCTGATAGTGTGTGTGCGCGCGTGTGCGTGTGCGTGACATGACAAATAAAAACGAAATGAAATTTGAAATAAACTGCACGAAGTCGTCTTTCACCTTTGCGTAGAGACATAATATGAACAGTAAAGATAAGAGACTAGAAACGATTCAATACAATATTTGATGTCGCTGATAATGAAACGGATACTGTAAGAACGTTACGTGTAATTAGAATTTACAAAGTAGAAGCCGATATTGTCGATAATAATTTTGAACGATTTATAAGATGTAATTTGTAAGCCAATTCAATTATTATTCTCACGACAATTATTGTTAAAAAATATGCAACTTATTTAGTTACATTTAAGTAATTATGCTTAAGTTAACATACACAAATTTGAATGACTTAACAACATATTCTATGAATATGATTCGTGGAAAAAGTTATGAATATAACGTAGAAAATACAGTCATAAATGTTTTAAAAGAATGTTTATTTAAAGCAATAAATAATAGTATTATCAATGTAAAAATCAGGGTCATACAAAAATCGGTAAGAATGTGACTGTTGAAATATTAATTTGTAAGTTAATTAACTTTAATGAATAAATATATCTACAATCAAACGATTAAACGATAAACCATTTATATACACCGTTTGATATATCAATCGTATAAAACGCGACGTACAAAAACAATCCTTCTAATAACAGGAAACTAGGCAGGAAGGACTTATCAATACATCTAATCGGAATAAATTACTCTGCGTCTCATATTATAATTCACCTTCATAAGTATATACATATACAAAATATAACTTTGTAAGGCATAAGTTATTTACATAACGACAGCGCTTCAAAATCAGAATGTTTCCATTATTAGAATTTCAACTGATATTATGAGTTACAAATACATGCAAATAGGAAGACCCGAAACACATGTCAAGTTGAGATTCGAACTAAGATAGTAGATAGAAGGACTAAATGTTAAATATTGTTCAACAGAGATTCAATTAGACAGTAAAACAATGAACGTGTGCATACTAATTCAAATGAACCACTTAATAACGTGTACACACGTATTAAAGTAAGTGATCCCAAAAATAACACAAACCAATTAATTATATTATGAGTAAGAAACATTGAAACTATAGGCAGCTTATTGGGTGAAGTCTGTGTCCAGCAGTGGTCTGAGATAGGCTGATGACGACAATGACGAAGATTGAAACTGAAATAACAAGCCAAATAGATTGAATAAAAATTATGAAATAACATGTCCCATATTATTTTAAGTGAATTGCGTTCATAGATCCTGTAGATATATGTACATACATACGAGACATACGATACATAATAATTTAGATAACTTTAAAACGAAACGGATTCAGGCCATGATAAAGTTATCAACTTAATTGTCGCCGACACTTCGTATATTATAATAGAGAACCACACACGTCGACCAATCACGGTAATGCCTTTGTCTTTATATCCAATAATAAAACGTTTTTTCCCTCCGATGATTTGTGAAGACAGGACGTAGTCACAATGAGACCGCGGTGGATGCGGGCGAGAGAATGGTACTTTATGGTACAGCTATTGTAAGGACACATGTGTTAGAGCATTTCTTGAAAGTAGACGGTAAAGAATAACCTAATTCGACCTAAGTTCCCAGTAAAGTGTTTATTGGGGTCGTTCCCGTATGTGGGCCACTTTCACATGTATAATATATAAAGTGATTGATGGGTACAATATTTGCGACAACCCTTAATAGTAATAAGTATGGGATTCATTTAAAATTCAGCGAATACGATCACAACTATACGAGCAACATACATATTTAAAAGTAAATATAATAATGACATCACTGAAGACATATTAGTGAGAAAAACAGTCAACACGAAGAACAAAGTAACTAGTGAAGCGAAACTAAAAAGCCAGTGGCAGAATTAATAGGCAAAGTGGCGCGCAATACCAATCCATCAGTTCAAAGGTTTCCAGTTAATGAATCAAGCGACAGCGGACTCGCAACACCTCTTTTGTGGACGAACAAAATTGACTTTGACGAAGCGAACGAAGCCAAAATAACCAATCGTGTCCAACCCATTGTGCGTGATATAATTAGAACGCTTGGAAATAAACACGTGGTGGCAATTATCGCAGCAGCGGGTTAAATGAGGCACCGAGGAGATGTCGTTAATGGCCTCACTCGGCCCCCGGCATCCGGCGGTGGAATCGCTTGCAAGCAGAAGAAAAGAGAACGACAAATAAGTGAAATCAAATCACCTTTTGACAACATGTACAGTGTAAATTTAATATAGCGACATTGAAGAGACTGCGCTTTATGACATCATTAAGAGATGTCGTTATATAGAGAGAATGTATTTATAAATGGGGTGTAACATTAATACCTAATGGCACATTTCTAGGCAAGCGTGTTCTATCTTATATCCCATATGCATTTTGCATCATGTGGGATCGTGGCAAAATGCTAGCCTATAACATAATAAAGAATTTTCGTCCATCTTACCGATTTAGTACTTATAAACGTATCTAACGATGTCTTAAAACAAGTCTCAATCAACCAGCCAGCTAGCTGGAGTAACGATATACGCAAAGTAGCTGGCAGTGGTTGGATGCGAAGAGTTAAAGATCGAGCTCAGTGGCGTGCCATTGGAGAGGCCTATGTCCAGCAGTGGACGGGAGTAGGCTGATGATGAAGTTAATAATGATGATGAACCTGACAGCTGTTAAACTGTTACATTCATTCATTTGGAATTGTTACACTCAAATTAAAAAACTCCTCTCAATAACACAAATATTTGTTCTCAGCGGAAAACGTATCCATGGCCACAAAAGAGCATACAAATTACAGTAATTTAAGAAGATTATACTTTTACGCTATTGATATTACAATCATAAATTATCACAATTTCAACGGAGAACATCGTATAATACAAGTTCTATAACTGAGCCCGTCGAATATCCATGCGAAGGTAGAGTGCGAGAGATACCGCGTGATTATTAATCATTCCAGTGGGCCGCAAGTCCGCAACCCTGCCGGCAATATTTCACGTGCTTTAAGCGGACACACTCATTTGTTGAAACGCGCCGTCCTGCTTTTATTATCGTCCATCCCAATGTTGTAAACGTCTCAATCCCTTTGATGACTTCCTGTTCATCATTTGTCAGTTGCTCATTGATTCAAAATTGATCCGTTTTTAGTCCGCTGCGGTCCTTTAAGGGAGATTAATGCTGTCATTCGTCAAACTATCTTGTGTGTTGTTGCTATAAATTATTGATTGGTAACACTTTGAACTTACCTGGTTTTATGATCTTTCAACCGTCAACCATGCTTTAGACAT
Source organism: Parelbella machaon machaon (assembly GCA_018246775.1). Lineage (NCBI taxonomy): Eukaryota > Metazoa > Arthropoda > Insecta > Lepidoptera > Hesperiidae > Parelbella > Parelbella machaon. The sequence continues at coordinate 3,356 of DWFV01000596.1, forward strand.
TTTATTGTATCTGAAAAGGTACACCTTATAACCTTTTTTTTTAAATTATAAAACTAACCGATATAAACAAATTTTTAATGAAAACTGTAATAAGATATAGGAATTTGTGTTGTACACATGAATAGGGAATGGCACATGCTGAAAAATGTGCAAGAAATTAATGTGAATATAATTGCCAACAAAAAGGTGGCTTTTAATTGAAATTGTTCCACAATGTTAGTGTTGAAATATTATAGACATATAAAAAGGTAGCACATGCGGTTATGCAACAAAAAGGCTTCGAGGCATGTTCTTGCAAATGCTTAATGAACCACTCTATTTTATGGACTAGTCCAATAAACGGAGCTGGCGTTTTGGAACGAGTGGAGAACACGAAACGACCGTAACACTAAAGGACACTTGCCTCGCAAGCGAATCATAATAAAATTACGTATGTAGATGGATTCATTCGATACGAAACCACTAAGTTCAAACGATTATAATTCCCTTTGGATTACTATAAGGACTACTTGAAAAACTCGGCTGTATAGCAAAAAACAACTCAATAAAACGAATGATATGTACGGCTACAAAGATATTACTATAATAAAGGGATGGTCAGGGTGGATCAGTTTATTAAATGGATTATAAGTAAAATAGCTGGTCATGCATATAAAATGGATTTTGTCCTTCTTGTTTTTCTTTATGGACACATTTAATTTAAAAAAGACAATTTAAGACAGATAACAATTTGAAAGAACGACAAAGTAATTGGAGATACAATAGATATAGCAACAAATTAACCTTTAAGGTTATAAAAAGAGAACAAATAATATATAGACTACTGGCAAATAGCACATGTAAGATATGAGAATGATATTGATAAGAGGAATGATACTTGCAATGCCACATGGATAAAAACGCGGTAGTCATATAAATAAGACGAGAAATAATTAACTATAGATAACATTAGCATGTACAAAGAAACCGTTTATTGCATTCATGCCGTCAGTTTGTGAATTGCGACAATTATCGCGTACATGTTATCAGTGAGCCTATTTGCATACAATATTCCAAATTTATTACTTGTGTAATGAACGGAGTACTACGTCAAAATAATATATGAGCCTGATAAGCCAGCAGCGAGAGATATTGTTAATGACTGTCTGCATCAGGAGCATCTGTTAAGTCTAATAATTACTGACACTAATAGGTTACTTACGAGAATAAATGAAATTAGTGTAATTAAAAATCTCCATTGGAACTTGAAGTTTGTAGTAATATTAGACTATGATACAATTATTTTCTTTTATGAAATGATCTCTCTTTTGCCATCATCAGACGTAATAACTAAAAAAAAGCTGTGGTACTTACTGCGCGTGATGGTGGTAGTGAGTGGCGTGATGCATGGCCGTTGCAGGAGCTCCTGGCGGAGTAGACGCATGAAAGGCCGCGAAGGCCGACGGGAACTGTAGTGGCAAGAAACCACCGCTGCCTGTAGTCCCAGGACCGCCCACCGACTCCCGATCAGGCATTATTTAGAGTCCTTACACTATAACATCATCTAGTCCTTCCGCACTAACACAATCAGTTCATAAAACCATTTATTGATGTCCTTTGCACGAATCACAACCATAGGTTACGTTAACTTTAGCACCAGTTCGATTTTCGTCAAGTCTGTTCCAGTCTTATCAGTCCCATTTTCCTCTTCGACGTCATCACTTCGTTATATAATATGACATATCGCATCTTCTTCCAACATGCAATTTGCACTGTCGATTTTAGTACGCCTCATACTTCCGCTTTTTGCACCTTCGCCTGAAACAAAGCAATAGTTATCGTTAATTGCATATCCGTTTGCAAATTCAAGTAGCGACTACGAAATAACTCGTTGGTTTTTGTGCAAATAAAAAAGGGGGTTTAATGCGTGTGTGTTTAGTTTGCGTGCCTGTCTGTTGTTGCTTCAATTGCCTCCATTATGTCTTCATTTTACGAGCCAGCTGAACAAGTTATCCACTGGACTGTATTGTAAAGACTCTCCAGATTAGGAGTGTAGTCGTACGTATCGATGGAATATAAATTCTCCCATTCCCTATACATTGGATACTTATTCATTTACCATTGGTACTTGTTTCGCTGTTGAAGAGTTTGCTTGTGCGCATTTCAATTGATCTGGAGATGCTTTAAGATCGGCTAATGATTGTTTCGTTGCCACCACTTATTTACTTAAAGTAATACAACATTATTAATGGTTATCATTTATAATGATAAGTATGATAAGTTAAACAATTACGTTTGTAACGACCTACTTTTATCCCTTTAGCCTGTCCTTTAAATTGGATGAAAGATATGATTAAAGTTTTTATCGCGGTCAGGCAAGGACCTACGTATTTGACTTCATTACATACACTCATTTTAAATTTTTTCACTTTGACTTTATTATGTACAGTTATTTTTGCAAATATACATTGACTTCAATATGTACTTTTCCTTTATTTTATTAAATTTACTATTTTCAACTTCAATTTCTTGTCAGACAATGAGCACCTGATATAACATTACCCCCTTATTTTCCATAAGACTAAATTGAATACAGTAATTGAAATATAGTCAATGGACACAATTCTATGTAGTCGCTTTCTATATTTAACACAAATACCAAAATAAATATTGCACTGAACATTATATACATAAGGAAACAAAATATTCAAATTTAGCTTGCGAAAGTCCTCATACGGCTAGATAATAATCGTTACTGAACGACCTCTTGCTTTTAAGAGGAAAACAGACAAGTCACAATATAAATATAAAATCTTTAGTAGAAAGCAGAAATTTCTAAATCAGAACAGAGATATGTGTCAGGGTCTTAAACATTAGAATCTGTAAGGGCGATGCAGGACTGCCTCGTGAATCTAGCCTAGCACACCCTTTAGACAATTAGACGGCCGTTTTATATGTTAAAATTAGGTAGTAGAACCTAGAGGTTCTTTTTAACTTTTTAATGATCAACTTCATATTAACAACGAGTCAAAACAACGGGTCAAACAATCGCCCCAACGGTCAATTGTTGCCATAGTACAGAAACTATACCCGCTTCGATATATATGTATATTCCGATATCATCTATGCGTGTATTTTTTATTAAAATTTCACAGAACTCATTTGTTTACGTGGAGCTGTCAATAAAACGTGTACACGGGAATGGATCTTAATACCACCCGTTTCGGAAAAACCACAAGTGGGCAAAAAGTCGCGCAACAAATGACCAAGAGTACTTACTGGTCGGGACGTGGCGCTACTGATGGCGTTAACTGAATCGGTATATTTTTTACAACTAAATTCTCTCTTTACTCTTTTTGTCGTTGCCTTAATAAAGTTAATTGATGGGAATAGTAGGTAAGCGGAATGCTGTAAGATATTAATCATATTAATAAATATCACTGATGTCATCATCATCAACAGCCTGTCATAGCCCACTGGTGGGGTTTTTGCCAATTCCCATGCTGAGCATGCGGGATGAAGATCACTTAGCCCGGCTTCTTGCACTGCTTACGCCATCACTGATGCAACTGTGAGGTAAACATTATCTACGAGCTTTTACAACCTTAGGAGTATCCGATAATTTTCTGTGAGACGTGCAAAGTCTGCCAATCCGAGTTTCGCCTGGTAAGTAAACTGTCACCCTAATCCTTCTTATGCCGAGAAGAAATCCGTGTCCAAAAGTGGACTGATAAACCAACGATAAATGGGTCCATAATGATGAAGATGATCATTGACAAGGTACAGCGTGGTGTGAAAAATTTGAAAATTACAATAATTAGACATGTACATACTTTGAGCTTTTTAAATAATAATTTAGCAAAATATTTTTTCAATAACAGTATACCGTTGGTATTGTCATGAATTAAATTCAATATTCGACCATAGCAAAAGGAGGTTATTACATAAACATTAAAAAATGGCTACTTAAACACGATGTTATACACATTTCCCAAAAACACAATGGAAATAACTACGCAGTTATATTTGAATTGTATTTACGAATTTGAAAAGTTGAATCACAGTTCAGTTTAAAGTAAACAAACCATTACCATAAAGGTATGGTACTAGTGACGGCGCAATTTGTAAGTGTTGCTTTATATGGTGCCTTATAATTTTTTGACTTCAAGAATCTGTTATGTTTTTGAAATAACATAAATTCCCGCACCAATTAACAGACATAACAACTTGTTATCCAAGGTAAAATAACAACGGCCTCTTTTCACGTAACAATAACAATAAACAGTAAAAGCTTCTGGGTAAAAGATAAAAAGGCTATTTAGTATATGCTTTTATTAAATACCATCAAATTATGAAATCATACCAAGATTAAAGAGTTCTTTGTATTTTCCGCTTAAATGGTGACCATTTGAATTCGACGGCTTTTTGTTTACGTTTTTGAAGGCCGCTTTCCTCCCGTAGCTTACACTGCCATTTAAAGTAATGTTATAAGAAAATTTCTTTTCGCAATTAATGAAGATGTGATTGTTTCGGACGTGGGCCGAGCGGTGTCCCCTCAATAGGGTCACAGCTTTCAATAATGAATCGCTCGTAAAATATCGATATCGATATCTACTCGCTCTGAATGAGATTTACGATGTTTACGTTGGCGAAATTGTGGCACGGATCGAATGTCGAATTTTATCGACCATTCAAAAATGGAATTGCGAGTTTTGCAATGCGATCGATTAGCGGCCAGCATTGTTTTTATAACTGCAGGTGTCAAGCGACTTCTGAGTCTTAAGTCAAGTTTATTCGATGTGGAAATAGCACGCAACTTTACGTCGAAGTTAAGTGGTCTCATGAATCGTTGGATTAAGCTTCTAGCCTCAGGTCGATCATAGATACGTTGGTATTCCTGAAGTAGTTTATATTGGAAGCCGTTACGAAAGGACAAGTACAACTTTCCATACACATGTAGGTATTACGGTTTAAAAACACACCTTGCCGCCAGATTCACACACTTGCTTTAATATTTGCATAAAGTCCTGTCACCGTGCCAACCATTTACATAATACGAGACATGTAACCTTTTGCAAGAGATAAAATTAGAAGTTCACATGTTACAAAGTATGATGGGTTAAATTATTATTTTGACATCATTCGTACTTAGGGATGAAGCGTTGAGTCTTTATCTTCAGGGGTAGCAACGCAACTGTGTTGGAAATTTAAATGAAATTTGGTCTCTAAACTACATTATTGTACTATGTGTTATGTAAGTAGGAGCAGACAACAAACTCATTCATTAGTTACGGAAGAAAAAATATCATAAAATTGTTATACAAACAATAATTACGTTAAGAATAACCATTATATCATTTACTGAAGATGTTAGAGTATGGAACCTTGGTACGACATTCAAAAGTAACTATTGTTGCTTAGAAATGAATAATTCGGCGCCGAACCGATGATCTGGTAGCCGATAATCGTTAAGATGAGAAATTTATACCGAAATTTCTTTGTCGGAATATGATATCGTTGTGCAATTTAACGATGAAACTTATATCGTCACTTAAGTCATCGATAAAACAATTACGCTTCACATCCCTAACCCCGAAATGAGTGCTGCAATGCGCAGACGCATGCCAGCCGGCTCTCTTAATACGGCCCTTAATTGCTATTTAGTTACTTTTTAGCTGTCGAATTGTTCTGACTTCTCAGAAAGCCCATCCGACTTATGGTGTTGCGGGTCTCTTATAGAGGTTATTCTAGATTTTACAATTGATTTTTTATTAATAACACCTCGATACCATTTCAGGTCGACAAACCTGGCTTCGCAGAACAATGTACTGTTACACGCGGCATACCATCTTTTGGTTTTTGCTTGCAAATATTATCTGAGATAATGACATAAATATCGCAGATACATTTCTTTGGCGCGGTCTTTAAATGTTCATTTGCATTGATGTAAGAGTCCGTAACTGGTTTTAAGGAAGTTCCTGTTTACGTAACGCTAACTGTCTCCAACACAAGTGTTTGATAAGCGTTACTAATCATAAATAACAGTTATTCCATCGATAGGCGTGTTACCATCCCTAATCATTCAGCCGGCAACTTTTAATTAGCATTGGATATTCTGACAATGAGATCAATTATACGAAGCACAGACACTGCGTCCGGTCAAAATAAATTTCACGCAGAGACCTCTCGCGACAACAAAAGGGAAGAAAAGTTTTAAAGTAAAATCTTGTTACAAATATAAACACACGACACACGTCCGGTATAAGCCCCTTTGGTACGCGGTAATGGGTGTTTTTAACGAAGCAGTATAATTAAATCATTACAATTATAGTGATCACTCAATCCCAAAAAGGCAGCGTTGGACATTTCACGGCAATGATGCGGAACTAATTACTGCATTCAGACTGGTTTCATAGTAAGTTTGAAGAACATCACTACACTTGAATAGAGCAGATCCTCAAAAGGTACACCAAGAGAGATCATTACGATCAGTAAGTGAGAACTTAACAACAACAAAATGTTGTCAACAAAATGGCAGGGCCGCATGCAACCACTCGATCAACAAAACAGTCAAATTTAAACACGTATAATCTCCAAGTAGAGTATATAAGTTAATAACAGGCTATATATAAAATATAAATCAGTTAAGTGGTCAGAAATCAATGCATACATATTAATAGGACAGTCTTTAAACACCATATGTAACTTGTAACTTGAGCTTGGTTATAAATGTAACATAAAGTAGTACCTAATTAATATTTAAGAGGTGGATTAGGATGATATTCATGATGTGCTATTATCAATATTGCTGCCGCAACATTTTTAATTCGTTTCAATACAAGCGAAATTCCAGAAATAATATCGAGACGCAATAACTTAGCAATTACAGACGTTTCAATCAAAGCAAACATATATCGATATCCAATAACAAATCAGCGTAAATTATGCGTTTCGCGAATCACCTACCAAAGTTTGGCATAATCGCCCATTAAGCTGCCCGCTCACGGATCCATTCTCTGCGCACTGCCTATAAGTCAGCGGGGACAATAGTGACACTCATGAACTCATCATTAGATATGGCCTCTACTCGGCTGTGGTACGCTCTGAACGCGAATTGTCTGATTAGAGAGCGCTTAAGGCGTTCGTACAGCGGCCGCAGCGGTGTCGTATCGGCCAATTGCGACAGACTGTGTTTATTAGTTCCCAATCAGAGGTCTAATTCATATACGAATTCAAAATCTAGTTTTGATTCGCTATTAGACATTGTAAACGTTGAAATCTAATTAAGTATTGATGAAACCGAAGAAGCTGACATAGTACTGATAGAGATAATTTTAGTTTCCCTTGTTGTATATTGAAGTTCACCAGCAACAACTTAAAAGTCCTCTTCAAATCTCAATAACTTCATAAATGATGCAATTGCTTTGTTTATCAATTTTGATTGCACCATTCATGAAGGTGATATTACTTCTGCCCGTTTATTCCAAAAAAAAAAACACCGCTGAAATATGAATAAAATATTTTCAGCGAAAAAACAAGCGACATTAGCTGGTGCTTAAGCTGTCAGTGTGACATTAGCTGGTTGTACGCTATTAGTGATTCCTCACGAAGATGCAAAGTCTTTGCCAGAAACTGACAGCCCTTCTGCGTAGCATGCGCTAGGTGTTAATACTGTGCCTAGATGCCAAGTAACTGTTTTACGACACGCCGGCATGCTCGATGACACGATGCTTATTGAAATTCAAACACCAATCGATATAAATGTCGAAGACGCCGCTAATTATATTATTGGGTGAGGAGGTTATTCTGATCAGCGATAATTCTTATCAACATAATGCACCTACTTGATTTTCATGTTTATTCGAAACTATCAAAACTTCTTAACATGCAGTACCTAATGTTAATAAAAAGAAATGTTACCGAGATTTATCGAAAGTGTCTTCAACAAAATGAATTAATCCGTTTACCAAGAATAAAATGCATTTATTATAAAAACCAATGGCTAAATGTGCGCGCTTGATACGCAAAATATCAATTTAAAAAACAATTGTCTTAACGTTTCTGATTAAATGGATACAATGATAACATCTCGAGAGTGATAAATACGATTGTCGTGAATATATCAAATACAATATGCGTAAATTTGACGATTTGGATACAATGAATAACGCAAGGTTAATTTTACAAAACACTTTTCAAATAAAATATCAAAACTATGAAAGCAAAGAAATAATCGATACCCAAGTATACATAGTTGAAATATCAGAAACGGCTGTCCGGAACACTACAATCGGTGAATGGATCTATTAGCTTAACAAATCGTACTTACAATGCGTTAGGACTGTCCACCACTAAACCTAAAACTTCTATATACTATTATTAATTACATACATAATTATCTATTAATTCAAAGGTCTCCTTGAAGATAAACAGTTTCAGTAAATTATTGTCTTCGCAGCAAAATCTATGCGAGTTATCACAATTATGCCATTTAACATCATAAAAAGCAATCTGGAATGATTATTTAATAGTTGCCAATAGTCCCTTTGCATTTGATTATGTTTTGAGAGATAATCACACATCAGACCTCATAATATGATTATCTGAACTGAACGACTGCAAATGACAGTTATTATTCAACCATAATCAAGATATCTTGAGATTCCTCGGAACAATTACATTTACACGCAGTTTATTGCTACAGATGAGCGAAATAGCTGATGAGTGGTGAATAAAAGTATAAATTTTAATTTTATTCCTTTATTTATAGATATACATAAAATTAAAATAATTAAACTTACCGTAATTCCAAGTGCGTCTTGATGTTTGGATTTGGACTCGTTTCCGACATAGAAGTACAGTTTAAATTTAAATAAAGCGTTCTATATGACATATAATATATTAATATAGAATGTAATGCCAAGAGCATAAGGCCACATAGTGATAATAAAAATCGAGAAAAAGTGAAGAAACAGGGAGAAAGAAATTTTTGAGAATTAATGCATAATAGAACAGTAGAAGATTTAATCATATAATCTCTATAACAAAAGGTAATATTAAATCTTTCGATAGACAACAGGCCCGTATCGCCGGACGCGCACGTACCAACCTCTTTTGGTTCCACACCGCTCAAAGGGCCATATACGTGGGGCGAGCTGGCGTTCAAACTCATTGTAATTTATGGATGTCCACACGCACTACCCAGCGAATGCCAAGTCCCACGATAAAAGGATTAGCCGCGAGTTACAGGTCAGCAGTATCAGCGTGGAGATTATTCAGAGAGCGAACAGGGTTATTGCCAATTGTGTGTCAACCATTCGTCAAGTTCTATGTCACTTAAATATTCCAATTGTCTTTGGTATATTGGACAGTATTCATATTTTGGAAAGATAAGATTTTTATATCGCCGATAGCGGTATCTTTAAATTTATGTAATTCATGAGAATGCCTGTCTATAATAATTAACTGATTAAAATTATTAAGTAAAAACCTAATGAAATCAAGCATTTGGCACGTTAGGACAAATTTAATATGACGTCATTAACGTCAATAATCACGAATAAATTATCATGGGATTATTAATCTTCTTTGGCAGTTCATATTTTTTGTGTTCCAATGTCAATTTAAATTAACGTTTGCACATTCATTATATACTTCGTGGAATTTCGCGAAGTTAAAGCCCTCACATCACGTCTCATAAACTGAAACCAATGAGTTATAATGCGTTTTTACAATACACGCGACGAAACGCCGTCGGTACACGCGCGTTCGTACTACGCTCATTCACGGTAAAACTTTACGTTTTCTACTTTTTATTGGTTTTTGGCGTCGACTACTTAATGACTTGACGCCTCTAGTCCACCAACTTGTCTTTGCCGTTACATGCCCTCATCAGCACCTTTACGACTTCAAAAATAGGAGCTATGTTCACGTTGGTGTAAATTTCGGGGACGGCAGAGGCGGATTTGCCCGTATTTGGTTAGTGTATTCTCGACACGGTTGAAGGAAGTAAAGAATAAACTAGCAGCTCCGAATATAAAATCGGACAATAAAATTTGGAGGTGAAATTTATTTATTGCCCCACGAACTATTTTTATATACGATTCGGAGTAATTTTATAGATTTATTAGCGTTCGAATGGGTCGCTACTTTATGGTGTTTTTTATTTGTTTCTATAGGAAACAACAGCGTTGTAATAAAACATTGGATTAGGT
>DWFV01000597.1:0-13545 GCA_018246775.1 Parelbella machaon machaon
AGAGCCAGCGCGTAGAGAAGCACGGCGTCGTAGAAGGCCGCTACGAACGTAGACACCATCTCCCCCTTGCCAAACGTATAGTTATACTTGGTCGCAGCTAGCTCCTTCACCTGGAATATAGTTTATATTAAAACTGCGAATATATGATATCGTAATATAAAGCAGAAGCAAGAGCTAAGAGCAGTTAGAACGATGTATCTATGATTCGTTTACGGACTTTCGCTCTAACATGTGATACTAATTATGTTCCTAATTTTACCAGCAGTGCTGCTAAATCGTGAAAATAGGGACAAGGGTGGGTCTCCCAAAAGTTATCCGTAAAAAAAATCAATTGAAAACTAATTCACGGTGAAATTGAAATATGAGGAAGAAAGAAAGAGAGCGAGATATATTTTCGTAATAGTGAAAGAACTATGTAGGATGCCTGTTATCCCCTAACATCGCGCCTGTTATCCCCGAAGGAGTAGGCAGAGTAATGTAGTACATTCCCACGTTCCAACAGTTACGTTTAACGCCCCATGAAATAAGTGAGCCTACTGATTTAATACCTCATCAGAAAATTTCAGGTATTCTTTCTTTTCTGGAGCCGGGCTGGTGACGGTGAGAACGGCGCTGTATGCCCGCTTCGCTCGCTCGTTCCGCTCATCAGTATCACCTTCCACCTTCCATGGTTCCTTGGACGAGGCTGACGCTAGACTGGATACAAAGATTATTTCCACACATTTCTTAGATATAGTTACAGATACTTAAAAGTCACAGTTACGACACAACATCTAAATATATAAAAATTAAACAATTAAATATTTGCAAAACTTTGGAGTCTACGAGTGCCTATAGTTGAATTTGAATATTAGACGAATTTGTTACATACTGCACAATTATTAACATGTCGACGATAAGTTTCGCTAATAACTATATAGTTTTGAAATGAAAAGTCAGCTGTGAATTTTGAAAATGGAACTCACTTGGAAAACAGTTCTATGTTGAAGAAAACGTACTCGCCCGACGACACCATGTTGAGGTCGTCCGCAGCCAGCATTATCTCCCTGACTGTACTGGGGTTGGCACAAACGACCACAACTGTGAGAAGAAAAATTTATGACATTAGTTTACCATTTATGTCCACACGTAGAGATGCCTCATCTCAAAGTATCAAACAAGTAATCTGATAGAACAGGCAATACTAAAAGACTTATAAAATAGTACATTTCGTACAATCCGATACATATTACCTCAACTGAAATAATCAATGTAGCCAATTATTATTAACCCTTTTTTTGTTCCTTTGTTGAGCACGACTATCCCCTCAGAATGTAAAGGGTTAAGGGGATTTTCAGCCACGGTCGTCAAACGTCCACCTTTTTCAGTAACGCAATATATTTTTTATCACTTTATACATACATATATACATATTTCGACAAATACGTGTACATTCATAATGCTGCCAGTATTTTGAGAACCATGCCTCACGAGGACATTTTAGATAAAGTTTTTCTTATATAAATATTTTATTACTATTATTATCAAGATTTCTATTATTATTAACAATAATAATATTAATGATGTTATTTAAATAAAAATTAGTTTTAAAGAACCATATTACGCCATCTATAAATGCTATATCTGTAATTTGAGTTTCTCGCAAGTTTAGGATACTCATAAGACGAAATGTGTGACGTTGGAAATACTTATTCCTTACGTAGATGGGTTTCGATGTGTGTATGTGAATGTGCGTGAGCGTGTGTGTGTGGCTGTGTGTGTATAAAATATGTCTGTATATATAATGAAGCCAAGTTCGGTCCGCTAAGCAATTAACGCAGACTGAAGGCAATAAACGAGTGAAGTCATAAACGAACGTTTGATGAAAGCACATTTCATCAACATAGATGACCAAATGCTATGTACATATAAATTGTACTTTTAATAAGACCTTATAAATGAAATATATTTTATTTGCCGATGGCTTTTCAAATATGATTTTTTGACAATTCCTTTTACCGACCCTTTGTTATTCCATTTCTCCCGGAACCCGAGTGTTATTGAAGTCTTATGACACATTAAGCACCTTATAATATTTTTTCTTGTTTCTAGAAACCATATGGTAATTGGTATGAAATACAACAAATTGCATATATAGGATTTTTATTATCATGTTACTTAATCTTCTCCTTTACGCTCTTCTATAATTCCTTCTCTTATAGCTTTTGACTGCATATTGCATGACGTGCAATCAAAGCATTCGTATTGTATCTTAAAAAAATATAAATCTCGACATCCTTAAAGAATTCGAAATTTAAATCTACGTAACGAATGTGTAGTAATTTCCGGTCATTCTATTAATATACGCGTGTGTGTGCCACACGTTCCAAATTCAAATTGCTTTTTCCTAAAATAGAAAACCGAAAAACCGGGTAGATGCAGAACTTCAATTACATAGCAAATGTGACACCTCACAGAGGGCAGTGTGAACACGTGGGGGTGTGATGCATAAATCAATAAATATGCAACAAGCTCGGCGAATGAAATTGGAATACACGTCCCTTGCGGGACATGGTGCTGTTTAAGAGCATACTTACGTAGGTACAAAGCTGCGAAGTGACGCTCCGTATTCATATTCTAGAATTTAATGAATATTAAATTCATTGAAGTATTAAATATTCATTATTTTTCAACAAGTCACAGCCAAGAAATAAAACTTCAAGAGTGTTTTTATACAGAAAAATGAATACGATGACGTCATAAATATTTGATGAGGTATTCTTATACGATGTTATAAAAATTTTCACCTTCAATACGATTGTTGTTAGGAAGAGTTAGAGCCATTATTAAATACATTAAGTACCTACTGATTGGTCCAGTCGTAATCATATTCGATACACTTACAACATTATGTAGAATGATTTATAATAGTCCATATAACTCGAATTGTTATTACGTCGTATGTTTATACGCAAAATTAGTTATTACTTAGTTTATTTCAAGTGCTAATGCTAACTAAACTTACTGACACGAAGTCTGTTACATATACTCTTTTACTTTTACTTACTTCCTCTTTACTTTACTTACTCTTTTCTTTTCTATACGACTCTTTTCACCTAAATATACGATTAATCAACAGGTTTATGTAAATACATCGAAACCAAGATAACAAACATATATTCCAATCTAAGTTAACGCATATACAAAACAACATAAAGTCAAACAGTGCAAATGTTGATGGACGCGGGTGCCGAGGAGAAGCACGCCTCATCCGTCTTAAAGAATTAAGTCTGATACTGACTGATGGGGGAGTGCGAAGTCTCCGAAACCGCATGTATGAAAAGAGTGATGAATGTATGGACCACGGACTCTAAAGATTGACACTCAGCGCCTTCTGCCCCCGTAAGGGACCTGTAGTAAAAGGTATGGTATATACATTTAAATGTAGGTACATAACTTGAAGCATTCCATTTAATTGTTATAAAAATAAAACAACTTAAATATCGATGATTTATTCTCTGGGGCATTGAAAAATATCGCTCCTAGAATTTTATATTCGTAATAATATACTCGAGGGATGTTTAAGAAGAAAACCCCTCAACCCAGTTCCCACAAGCAATCGCTAAATGCAACAAATAAAACCGTTAAAAATAAGTTTCGAAATATGAAAACGTTTTTAATTTCAGTTGCCGTCTTTTCTTTTCAGTGTGTTTGCGTTTTCGTTCTCCAGCTCTCTGAATATTAGTTTTTTTTAATGTTCGCGCTCCTAAGAGGTGGTTCTTGAAAATTCATTTAGAGAACCACTAGCGGTTAGCTACGACTTTACTCGTGTAAATTTTCACTATTTACTAAGATTTGCTGAGGACAGGGCGCGATGGCGCTCATTTGGGAAGGCGTATGTCCAGCAGTGGACTGAGATAGGCTCATGATGATGATGACTAAAATTTGAGTCTTACTGCAACACCGTTGTCCTAGGAGGATAATGTTTCCATTTGTATCATATCTTTTGTTTTTTCTCCCATATCTTTTTTAATATGTAGGTATCAATTGTGGATAATGCTCGATTTTTGTAAAGGCTTTTTCGTACATTCTTTCTTCTTTCATTAATATCCCGTTGCACCTCTATATCAAGTATTAATATTAAGTTTAAAGTTAAATTTATCAGCTAAAAAATCCGTTTTCTCATATAAACGTCAAAACCCTTTTGTGCCCCTAAAAGGCATCGATGAAAGGTTGTTTACATATATTAGATTACATTATTTGCTTTAAGGAGTCTGTGTACGAAGTCTGAAATGAATATGACCGTAGAATGAACTTTTTAATGTGAGCGTTTTTCACTTTTGCCCCTTTAGGGGTTGAATGTCAGGTAAACATTTTATATCGGCTATTTATGTCATTATAGAAACAGGTTGTTAAAGTTACAAGCGCTTTGGACCTGTTGCTGATGTCCATGAATTAGGCAATCGATGCCGGAGAGAGAGGAATAGATTTTTTTTCTAACTATACACTTATATGCTAATAGTTATATTTCGAAATTAAAAAATAGCAACTTGCCTAAAAACATTCACCTTTTACCTCTTAGGGTGAAATTTCTGAAAATCATATTCCAGTGGATACTTAAGCAATAAAAGTTTATTTTGTCCCAGGTTCTGTCGTGATGAATCAATTGGGACATTTAATCTTATTCACTTTCGTTCCTTAAATGGCACGCACCTCTTTAAAATTATGCGTTTTAACATTAAATTTCAATCTTAATATCACCTGTAACGGTGAAGGAGAACATCGTGAGGAAACCTGTACGCCTTAGGGTTTACAAAATAAATTCTGAAGCGTCTTAAGTCGTTAGATCTGCCAACCCCTTGGCCAGCGTTGCAGACTATTGCCTTAACCCTCTCATCATGAGAGAAAACCCGCGGTCCAACAGTGCAACGACAAAAAGTCCGAAAAAAAGAATTATTTCTTCGACGGCTTTCTCCATCTCTAAGTCTTTTTTGTCATAGGTCCTTTCCGTTGAACACAGTTTCTTTAAAAGTTTTGTTACTACTTGTGTTTGCTTGGGGCTATCTATACATATAGCATTGAATAACTTTTCTATTTTTTTGGATAGAACCAAAATCATGATCAATAAAATATAATTATATTACTTTTTAAATCATAGCTCTTTTCTTTGACTTAATGATATTCAAACATTATTTTTCATTTACCCAATTTACCATTACGTTATAAATAAACTCGGTCCCATCGAAGCAGGAAAAAATTATTGAATCAGACCCGCCCATAAATGACGAACATTACTTGCTCGAGAACTGTCTAAAGTATCGCATTTTCATTTTTCTCTCATAAGTGATACTGAACCCTCGGAAATATGGCAACATATGCTTACCGGGCCCTTCCGTACTCGTATATAACGGTCCCAACCATTTCTTGTCAAACATTTTCAATTTCACCACCTACACCGAAATATTTCCTCTGATTTTGTGATGATTTATTGAAAATGACTCTATTTGAGTCATGAAAAGTTTTGAAGACTTTTTCTACGTTTTCCCTTTAGTGTCGAAGTATTCACAAGAAATATTGCCGAGTTTTCTGTTAACGTTGACTGACCCTCCTCTGACCGTGCATTTGGAAGGTTGTGCATTTTGTCTAGGTATTACATATATTTGGAATTTCACAAAAGCTATTTTCGATATCCCGTTGGTATATTTTAATCAGTTTATTTGCCGACTCCGTTCTGAATCAACTTCAAAATTAATTAAACCCTAATAACAAAACAAAGATACTTAACCCGAAAATTTTGGGAGTTTATCTAGTTAAAAGTGGATTGGAAAATTTTACAGGAATATTTAAAAAAACATTATATCGTTTCAGTCTCATTCTTAAGATAAAGATAATTATAGATTTAAAGTAAGCTCGGAGCCTAAAGCCGGCTTCGGCTAAGCCGCAAACAAAACACATAATCCTGACGCTTTCAAGATGCCAGATACTTCTATGGTACACTTTGTTGTGAAAGCGAGAATATTATTAACACAGTTCAAACATTCTCAGATTTTCTTTACAAAGAAAATGATATTTCATGAATTTCAAGATATTCTCATTGAAAACACTACCGATTGAAACTAATTTAATAGCTTTTATAATATTCAAAAAATCATTAAATACACATGAATAGTAACCATATAGACAAAGGTGAGGGCCGCATGAAATAAAACGCATTGAGGTACTTTATAATTTTCGTCCATACTTACTTCTAGTGCTCAATGCGAGTTTCTGTAACAGTTCTTTAATTTTCGTTGTCGTGGTATTGGTTTCGTCGAATCCAATGTTGAGAATGCTGTTCGTAGCACCTTCTTTTTGCAGGACAGTGTAAATCGCGCTGAGAGTTAAGAAGCAAGGGCTATTCCCCTTGCCAGTGGATATATCATTGTTATGGTACAGCATTCCCAATTTACGCCAGTTGAATTCCTGCAACAAGGAAAATTTGGTTTCAATATTTCTCCCATAATATTTAATTCTTCATCATTTTCGAATATTCTCTATTATATATACACACATATCTTCACCCGAGATGTGTCTAACGGTAGGTGTGTACATATTCGTATATAACGTATCACTAATAGCTAAGTTACATCATGATATATCAGTTTAAAAAATGGTGTTTTTGCATGAAAGTCCTAATCACTTGCACCAATATTTCGAACAACCGATATCAGAATTAGCATTCTCAAAGTCAAAAAAATTGTAAATATTTTAAAACTGGAGACGGAAACCTTTATTATTGCTGTCCATAATCGATTTCTAGTAGAAGCAAATATTGGCGGCTCAAAATTTGAATTCTCCGGAGATTGAGTAATTCTATTGCGACATAATTCTATTTATACGGACATATTAAAAGGGAAGCAAACAATTATAACATAAGAAATGAATAAACGAGAATTTGATGTAGAAACAGTAATAAGTTTATATAAATAAATATTAATTCCGTCGTCCTTATAACGACAACATCACTATACTTTATTGTTATAAATATCTAAATTTGTTGTAATTTACAATCTGAAATGCTATTCAAGACAAATCTTTTGAACATTTCTATATATATGAAATAAGTCTTGAATGAAACGAGATTGTACCGCAAATACTAGAATGTGAGGTAGCAAAGCTTATGATGCTCATATATGGGCACATGAAGGTGGCTAAGGCAAAATCGATTGAACCTTGCTAGATCATACATTTACTAAGGCGAAGTGTTCACTATATTTAAATCATCTTTTTCTCTTTAAAGGATAAATGTCATTCTAAACTATTTGACACTAAAAATAAAACTAAAGTAAGTACTTCTTGAAATCGATTACAGATACATTGCCAACCCATGTGACCGAGATGGAACGCCTTATGAAAAGGCTTGTACTGATTGCTACTTAACAGAAGAAATATGGGCAGATGTAACGGTGATATTTCTGCGGGTGAACAATCAAAATTTTTTTTTTAAATCAGGTAAGCGTTGCAAACATCTAAGAAAGTAGACCAGTTTGAAACTAAATAAGACAATAAATTAATATGCTAATTATTTATTTAACACATTTTGCAGATTACTAGAGATCTACAAGAATGAATCGTTCATCTTGAAATAAATGATAATTTGATCTTAAAACAATATCTCAATCCACGAAGCTAAAGATATGAAATTTTTATTTAATACCAATTGACAAGAACACAAAACCTACTTAATCGTAAGTAGATTAAATAAAACGGCACGTGTGCGATGTCTGTAATTGAATTAATTTATATCTACTGTCGGTGCGTCCGGTGACGTACTGCGACTTCGATAAATTCAAGCCGGTCTCAATAATTAACAAACACCCAACAAAACTGGTTTTAATAATACGAAGAGCATTTATAAAATCAAAAAGAACTTTTATAAAGTCAAAAATATCTTAGAAATATTTAAATATTTAGGTAACAGTGAATAGAAATTAGAAGATCGTGAGAATTACAAAAGTAAAAGATGTCATAAGTATAAAATATATATCAGATATCACTTTAAATGACATATCAAAACTGTGTCACCATCAAGCCATTAATCGTTAGACTGTCGGAAGCGAGACTCCTCTCGGGATGACAAGGGTTAAGGATGGTATATGAAAAAATCTATATCTAAAAACTACGTTAAATGGAATAAATTTACGAGGGAAGATATACTGCCATTTTCAGTTAACTCCTCACAAAAACAATTTACCGCATAGTGTTATATTCAGTAATGTAATTTTTACGAGGTTGCAAAGGAAAATTTCTCTGTATGTATTTGTAAGACTGTATTTAAATTCGCGAAACATAATAGAATAAAATGAATATTTGTCGTTTTTACACTCTGCCAAATGTCAAACACAATGCCAATGGCACGTCTCATCAACGACCAGTCTAGACACGCGTCATATTGGAATTAATTATTTAACATTTAACCAAAACAAAATGTCATTTGACCATATTGACTTAGTAAAAACTAAATATAATATGCATTATAAGAAACAACTACTCACATACATATGTATGGATCGGTAAAATGATTAACAGGTCTCATTAACGTTACATTAACACGTTACATTAACACGCCCGAATATCTATATTAATGAATAAATACGTTGTTTGAATCTCACCCCTAACTTATACATATTAATAAAGTACGATTAATTTAATGATAACCTTGGCAAAACTCAAGTTTGTCAAATACAAGAGGTTTCGATGGAAAAAAACCGTACACGGTAACTCCAGAGCACATTGAATAGATAAAATTAAAGCAAATTTCATTAAAGCTACTAGTAAAAAGACAATAATCGTACAAAACGTGAACCAAGAAGCCAACAAAATGAATATACCATAAGCAAAAAATAATAATTTTCGTTTACTAATTCTATATATTTTTTTTCTGGTTAATTAAAATTTTAAGTTATATTAAAAAATTACGTATGTAGGTATCAATGTAGACTCAAAATCATACATAATAAATGTGTGTCGTATTCTATCAGCTTAACACGTTTAACGTGAAACGGTTCGTTTATCAACAAATCTAAACAATGTTAAGAGTTGTTATCGTTCAATATACCTACTATTTAAAATAAACAATCAGAATCATTTCATTCAATTTGTAATTCGAAAACTGACAGTAACTGATCCTAAACGCATGAGAAAATGCAACGAGACTCGTAACGTCAATCATGTGGTAGACAAATAAATGCCAACCTTAATAAATTATTATTAAAATATTTAATTTGTTCTTACATGAACAAATATTTCTTATTTGTTGTTAGGGTTTCGTAATTTGAGTTAAAAGGACAAATCTTTAGTACAGGTACAACATTTCATGACAAATCTTTGGAAAACGCAACAAATATACGGTCATTTTTGTTTACCCAAGAATTATATATTATACGCATACGG
Source organism: Parelbella machaon machaon (assembly GCA_018246775.1). Lineage (NCBI taxonomy): Eukaryota > Metazoa > Arthropoda > Insecta > Lepidoptera > Hesperiidae > Parelbella > Parelbella machaon. The sequence goes on from DWFV01000597.1 coordinate 9,412, forward strand.
GTATATAACTAAGTAATGTATAATATAAAACCGCTATAAATGATTTTCGTACCCAAGTTACAAGAAATTTTATTAGACCTTACAAGATCCAACAGTTCAGCTCATATAAAAAGTTAGGAGCGAAATATTGAAATATCTATATGGCTGGTATAATAAATTAAAGAAATATGCGAGTATGCATAGGTATATTACAAAATTTCTGTTTCTATATTATTACAGTTACAAAGGGGCGTCCAATTGTTATTTACACGGTTATGTGGACACCGTACCTGGTTTCATAGAAAATCAGTAATCGCCATGTGTGCTGCTCTCTGTAGGCTAAATTATTATTTCTTATGATGAAAAACCAATGAAACCTTCCTACCGTAATCTTTAGACAAAAGTGTGTGTTGCTATTACAGCAAACAATGAGTACCTATAGAGATTTAATCCACCTTACACGAAACTCTGGTAGTCAACTTATAATACGTCTCGTATGTACTCCACCTTTTTAGCAGAAACGTGTTATCGTCAATCTGAATTTAATATAAAGATAACAACAGTAGATAAAGCCAAGACAACGACCATAGATTATTGTACAGCTATAGAATTTCTCATGGTAAGTACTGGCTCGGTCTAAATTTGGACACTATAAGCATATTGTACAAAAATTGAATATATATTAATATTGCAGAATTAATAATTTTGTATTGGAGAAATCAAGTATATTTTTATCAAAAGATATAATTCGTTAAGTCATAAATTAATTGTGAATATCACATGTAGTAAAACGCACAATAAAGAAGACGAGAAGAACGCAATAATATGAATATTGGCGATAAAATACTTTAAATTTTTCTTAAAAGAGAACATTACGCGGATTAGAATGAGAAACAAATGTAACGATAAACGGGATATTGTAACACATTAGTTACATTTGACATTTAGTCATTGGTCAAAAAATAGTTGTTCATTTAAAACGAACTCTTCAGCTTTAATTAAAGACAACGAGAATTTCCTTTTTTGAATTTCTACTAATTTGTCAGCGCCATTTCCACGGTTCGCTGTGAATTCATGTCACGGACCGATCATTCACCGTTCATTTGTATTTAAATGTTACATTCCACGGCCTTCAGTTGGAAAATTGGAATGTATCTATTGTTGAAAATGCAAGATTTGTACTAATGCGAAACATTGGAATGAATATACCCCAATTTAAAGAAACCGTATCAAATTCCGATTTCGACAAACCCAACAGCTTGTTATAGTGTTAAAATTAAAAGAAATATGCCTCAATGTTAAGGCACATAATATACGTCCCTGACCTTACAGATTGTTGATATTGAATTTTGATTGCAAAGAAGTAGTTAAAAGTTTTTCTAATAAATGAAACTCACAAGCAAAGCAACAGAAAACGGTTACAAAAATAAAACACACAGATATTCAAAAAACATATTTACAAGCGAAATAAAACAATCACAAACATGACAACACCGAAGTGCAATTCAGAGTATAATTTAACGATGTTGTAGACATTACCTCAAAAACTGTCCGGATGGCAACAGCTGCTTGCGTGTAACTTCCCATCATTCTTGTTAAGGTCATGTATCCTGGATGTTTGTGACCAAATGCTTCAGCTTGAGCGCCAGCCGTAAGAACAGGTATCCCCCAAAGACCAGCATATCTTGCTACCGGTCCTATTACATATTCGCATCCAGGACCGATGAATGCATCTGCAATTAAGTTACAAATCTTTAACGATATTGAAACTTGGTAAAACCCAGCAATTTTTAATGATTTGCTCGGTAATTAATGTATTCCAAGTAATAAAAAAATACCGAATTGTAGTCAAAAAGTATTTACATACGTTTATGAACGTGTACTTGACATTGTAAGGTTAATGTATGTAAAATAATATACGACTGCAAGTTTGCCATTGATACATAAGTTACAGTAAATACTAACTATTATATCAGATATTACTTACCGGCGGAACCATTTACGTAGAATTCAAATGCAGCTAAGGGGCCCTCTACTGAAGAACATCTAGTATCTCTATAATCAACTAGAATTGTCCAGTTTGGTAACGGACCGTCATCACTAGTCATTGCAGATATGGCTTTTTCTATTATAGGCAATACCTTAGCTAAAGAAAATACTTGAATTGGATCTGCTGGCAACAGAACGCCCAATTTCACTATCTTCATGTGAAACTGGTGGGTTTCCGGTCTTAAGGTGAAATTCGTTTTTTTGATGTGGTAAGGACTTGCAGCCAAATCGTGAGGATAACCAATTGCTTCTGTATCATCATAAACGTCCCGTATAAGTTCTGCGCCCGTCCGAAACTTAGTCAAATTAGTTAAATCATCATTATTCTTATAATAATTGTAGTATTTGTTCAGTTTTGGCACCTCTGAATTAGAGTATTTTTCATCTTTATCTTCTTCCTCGTCACCGTCCACTGCCTCATTATCTTTCTGCAGGCCTTTTTCGAACAGTTTATTCTTTGTATCTCCATATTTCAAATTATCCCTTATAAACTCATTCGTGTCGTACTCTCTTTTCTGTTTATAACTCTTTACGTTCAGATTATTAACACTAAGATCACACGTAATTATCACATTAAAAACACAGAAATAGAAAACAAGGAATGTTATTAAAATAGGTATTTTAGAGTTTTTGACTGATTTCTTTGTGGTAGCTTTAATCTCGTGTGTTTGAGCATCGTCCATAGACATATTAAGTTGTTTTGGGGCATCATGTGAGTCCTCTGGGTTTTGTAATACTCTTCTTTTCCTGAAGTTAGCTCGATTCTCATAGGACGTCTTCTTGTTGTTGTGTGTCCTCGTTAAATGTGAAGGGAGAATCGCATACACGATCTCCTTTAGCATTGTATATAATATTTATCTCATTTTATTCATATTACTTATGCACGGCACAGGCCCATATATTACATTTGCGGGCAATATTACACTAAAGAACTGTCAAAAAACGTTAATTAAAAATAAGAAAGCCAAGATCGTTATTTCAACGGTATAAAAATGTATAATCCAGAGATCAAATAAATTGCACATTGTTATCTTATTAGAGAAAGAAAGGAATCACTAACCAAAAGAAAGGTCACAGTGTAAGGAAATTCGGTAATTAAACACGATCATGCAATTTCCACAGTCCGTCAACATATTTAGGTAAACTTTAAAAAGGCAAATGTTTTTCGATTGAAACCAATTTGGTTTCATAGACAGCTTATTGTTACATTAATTTAGATACCACAAAAACACCTTCCTGCGGATAGCGAACAGTTGTTATGTAAATGTTAAGACATTTGAGTCATAAGTGACTTAAGTATAAGTTTATTAACTTATATTCCGAATACATCCAGAATTATATTAATTTAATATTATATACGTTGGTACATATAACTCAGAACAATCATTCAATATATAAGGTTCATGAGTGAAAACAACTAAAATATAATTGAAAAAATAAAATTTAATGTCGCGTTTGGTGTGTGGTTGCAAGCGCGACTGTTGAGCGAAAGATCCTAGATTCGAACCCCGTGCGAGTTACTATTGTTTCTCTAATTTGAAATTCTTGAAAGATTTCGAGTTTCAATCTGTACCCGGCTCAACTCCTGTTCATCCATGGAACGTACAACGTAACAGGTGGATCGCTGGAGTTCACTACGCTCCCCTGCCTACCCTTCAAAGAAATACTCTCAGGTTAGACAGGTTATATGTATGGTTCTTAATAAAACCATGCAAATGAGTAACGAATGTCCGCCTGCGTAACATTACACGAGTGTATACGTATTTGAGCAATTTCGAGTCAGTACAATTAAAGCGATTTACATGTTAACGTATTTTGTGTGCGACCTTCGAATTAATTTAGAGGCAAACGTATTCTGTAATTATAAAATTTCATAGCTTCGTTTAACAACCAAATGCTTCTTACAGCTATTTTTAAAACGATAAAAAAATATTCATATATTATACCTTTTTTTTTTTACGGTGGGGAAACTTTCAAAAGGTAACCGGTACCCTGGGAGTGATACCGGGTTATGTGGGACTTTTACCGCACTAAAACCCCCTCGGTGGCCTTCCTCGGCGCTAATAGCAGGGCTCCGAGATTTTGCATAACAAGGTGTAAAATGAT
>DWFV01000598.1:0-13545 GCA_018246775.1 Parelbella machaon machaon
GTATTTAATAACGAATAAATTAATTGTATGGATGCATAATAGTTTAATTTCACACCACTTCTGGTAAACGTTTTACACTTTATATTATCATAACTATCATAAGGTATGATACCTACACCTAATTAACGACAAAATATTATTTCTTTCATCGGCGTTCATGCCTGAGTCCAGCTTTTGTCCACATTTGCTGTAGACCTAGAGAAAAAAGCCATAAGAAAAAAATCTCGACAATCTAAATGTTACCTGTGAACGTGAAAGGTGAAACTGTGATATTTGATTAAAAACTGAATAAAGCCAGTTATCAAAAATCGTGACCTTTAACTGCACAATAAATTTACATCACAAGTGGCGTGTTTGTTAACAATTTCGTTTTCGCCTGTACTTCGGTCGTGAGCACCAGACACCGGACGGTCGAAGCTCGCAGTTTACACACAACTAGTAGGTACTCAATGAAAAGGTCATTTAAGATTGTTTTCCAATTGTGAGGATTTGCAATCGATTCTTTTGTAAGCAATCATACAATCCTACTTTTATATTATAGTTAAACTACGCATTAACGTATCTTGTGCCCTACTTAATGTTTTACTTAATGCTTAGAGTGAGCAAAAAGCTGTTCCGTATTTTACAAATAGCACTGAAGGGATTGATCTCTACACTTTTCAGAAAGACAATTGTTAAAACGTGTCATTGGAGAGGCCTATCTCCAGCAGTGATGATAATGATGAATTGTTTAAAAGCTTATTTAATGTTTAAGTATTTTAAAGAGGAAATTAATTTTATACGCAGCTTTGAACCGTAGAAGCATTATGTGAAATGAGGTACCTGTACGCTATTACATGTACTAAGACTCGAAAATATCCTGTTAACATCGCAATGAAGGACAGAAATTTGGCGTGATTTATGCGCGAATGCGTGGAGCTCCGAAGTGCGGTGGTTGCGAAAGCGCCGCGCACGGAGCTCTAATGGCCGTTGCGCGATTCCGCGCGCCACTAGAACGTTCTACGGTATAGTACGGTATTTTAGTTCGAGAATGTTCTCTGGAGTTCGTGTAAGCAGCAATCGATCTATTCAGCTACCCATTGAAGCAGGACACGAGTATATCTAACAGGACCGTATCGCACATTACTAATTAAAACGCAATTGCAGAAATATATCCACTTTGCAAAATACAAAATTTTAAGCTATTTGTGTATACGATGTGCTTTATATTATTCAAGACCGCCGTTATTTTTATTACCTATTATTGAATCTACACCAATGAGCAGTTATTGCAAAGTGCAAAGTGTAAAGAAGCGAATAAATCTTAAATTCATATGACATTTATATAATATAGTAATAAAAGGATTTAAGTAAAATTCTAATAAAGAAAATAACTTTGCAAAAATAACATGAATGATTACAAATATGATAACGCATCTACATATTTGCAATATTTGCACCCGTGAGACCCGACTGAGATGCGTTCACCCAGGATAGAGTTGTAGTGGCTGTATGATAATGTTAATTTAATACTGGTTGCGTGAAATTTCAATGTCAATGTCATTGAATAGCGCGGAAAAATTATATTCAATTGACAGCTACTATGGCATATCGATGACAAATATTATTGCAGGCAATATTGTGACCTTCAATCTCTAATTATTAAATTGCAAATACTTTTTATCAGCAACTTTTTTATTGGGCAAAATGTGTATTGCCTAAGTGACCAAAATTGAATAAAATATTCAAGCCTCTGTTTCTACATACTTTACACTGTTCTAGATACACCCCGAACAAAAATGGCAAAGGTTCACATTCTGAGTCTGGTATTGCCTAATTAAAATGAAAAAGTAAACGTTTCACAACCGCAAATAGTTTAATGCATATGCTTGCGGATATGAAGACGATCTTCTATAGGTACTATCGGAGTAACTAACTATAATATAATTCTTCTACCATACAAATGTATGTTTGTAGACGTTACCATTTGCGTATGCGAGTTTTAGAAAATCATTCATTAGCATCTATTGGTCTTCATTAGTTATTATATTACCAATTAGTCCCCAAAAAACAGACTTCAAGTTAACAGTCACGTAGACTAATCTAGGAAGTTTGTATTAAAAATATTATAAAAAAATGAAATAAAACTAGTGATTCCTAATTTTCGAGTCAATCGGGCGGGCTGTCAGACGGACTGCTGATCATAAAATTACCGAAAAATCAGTATTCAATAGCGTCGACTCCAAGTTTATAGCGAATAGAGCGGATAAAATGATGTTAACGCGTTCAGTGTTGCCATTTTGTTACGCCGTGATGTAACTTACGATAATAAATAATTACAACCCAAAACGATTAAAATTGGCGTTTTGGTGTATTTGTGTTTTACACTTACTGAATTTTTCTTATTTGAGTGTTATCGATATCAATAATAACAATATTTTGAAACTTGTGTCATACTTCTATTTGATCTCAAAATTAAGTAATCTCTTCTATATATATTTATATAAGTAAATTACGTTTTAAATATGTGCTTATGTACCTAATCTAGATTAGTATTAGTAACCTAAATCATACACATAATTACTTATGCGCTATATAAACTCGTATGTTCTCTTCATACAAATATTTTTATCATGGCATGGTATCAAACCTAAAACCCGGCTCAACAGCAAATCCTATAGACAAAATATAAACGCATAATGCAAAGTCAATGATCCGTCTCAAGCAAAAAGCGCGTGTGGGGGCGAATGTTAAGTTCAGAAATTTCGAAGTATTTTGTTATATTATTAATCGTTATTATGTCACCTGTTATATTGCCAGTTAGCAATTTAATATATAGCAGTATGCTTGATCCGTTTAAATTAATCCACGTATTTGGTTTAACTTTTAAATATTTCCATTCGGGTCAATGAACGCCTGAAGACAATTATAATGTAGGAAGTAGTTCGTAAACAATATAGGTAGATAAGTATATAATGCATTGCTGTACCGTAGCCAACGAATGGCAATATCGTAACGCAACCGCGGTTTTTCATTACAACGCCGACGTTTGCCCAACGCACTCCTGACAGGTGTCGAAACTTGTATCGGTTGTTCGTCGTCGCGGCGTGGGTACCAACTGTTTATAAAGCATAAAAGCCTATGAAATGTTTTCATAAAAAACGTCAAACTTTAGAACGCAATCAGCGACGCCTGTAATTAGATTATGTGTCAACAAAAATTTCTGTGAGATCTGGCACGAGAATGTCATTTCTCGGCTGTACACGAAACAATAAATATGTACTTGAAAGTCGAAATCACTTGGTATTTGACTGCACAGAATAGTTTTATTCATTGTCAAAAGTTGCCGCTATTTTGCCTTATATGCTTTCTCTTGTTTTTCGATGGACATATTTTAAACTGGCTCTGATTGATGAACTGATTAAACCTTAACAGCGCAATGTCACTGTAGCACTATATATACACATACATATAGGAAAGTATAGATTATAAACAAGTAACAATACAGATGTTATATAACAGTAATATCCTAAAAAATTGAATTCCTATGGTAATATAGGCTGTCAATAATATTGGAAAGCTATTTATTTTCACTTACTGTCGCGTCTGTAATATTTATATAAAATTCTTACCTGTGAACAAATCAGATAAAAACAAGCAAATCGCCATTAAGCCAAAAATATATACTAACGAAAGCCTTTCTATTACAATTCAAAGCAGTATGTGACGCAATACATCTTCTGTGTATTTTATCCTTAGCCGTTTTTATGTAATACGGAACGCGCCTAATGTATTTTTTTTTTAACTTTCATTCGTCTTTTTTCATTCAAATTTAGCAACTATCATGCCCGATGACGTTCCATTACAATAACTTATTCATTAACCATAGACACTTTTTTGTATTATTGTGACATAAACAATGTTCAATTTAAAAAACTATCGCAGCATTGTTCAAACTTTTTTAACAATTTGTACGTCATCATTCAGTAATAATAGGGTTGTAAAACAATGATGGAAGTACGAAGTGTTGGCAGAGATGTACTAGCGGAGGCCTTTGTACGGTGTCTCCGACTTGTGGCGCTATGAATGGGCGGCAAAAAGCTCCCGTCTGTTAGCAGGGTGGCCATGTTTTATTGAGTTTTCGACTTTTAAACAACCATCATTTCTTTTCCAAAATAACTAATCATATTTCTTCTCGTTCCCGGCAATTTATATACCTGAACATTGATGACACGGAAATCTTATTCTCCTGCATATTTAAATCTATGAATTTATCTCTGTTTTACGGAGATAAATTTGTGACGTAACATTACGCCTGCACCACCCAGATGGGGTAGGTAGTGGAGAGTAGTATATTCCCACGTTTTACCAATTACACTTACTAATGCTCGACTCCGGGTTGCTAAGAAAAATTCCATTTCAAACCGATCTACTCGACCCGAGGGTCGAACACAGGACTTCTCGCCTACTAGTTGTTCTTGCAACCGCTCTACCAACGAGGCAGTCATAATATAAAGCATAAATGTGCCACACAATACTCATTTAAATTTTAAACATAAACTTCAATTTCCTTTCGAATTCATTTATATTAATAAACATAATGCTATCTGCAATCATTATATAACACAATCTATTTTAAGTTAAAAACTATTTACTTCGGACTACGCTTTTTTTCTATTTCTCTCCATAGGTGTACTGCGCTTATATATTTTTTCAAATAGAGAGGTACAACAAGTAAATATTATAAGTATGTTATGAAATATAACATCCTAACAGCCTTTGCCCATGTGGTCACCGGTGGCCCGCGGCTTTCCCAGCGCCCACACCGGCGCCGGTCGTCGCCCTCTATTGTTTATTATTATTTCTATTGATACGCCATCGGCCATAGAACAAGTATCGTTTACATAGACGACCAAAACGGTTTATTTCATTGCTTCAGTTTGTTCTTACTGACCGATCAAAGAAAGCTACTTATAAACAGACGATGCTTTCTCGCAAGCCGCACATTTAGTCATTTTGATTAATTAACGAGAATGAATTTAATTTTTTAAGGCACTAGGATATAGCAGAATATCTTTATCTATAACCTATTACTAATAATAGGTTTAAACTCACAATCGGAAAGGATTACTACAGACTAAATATATTTTTTTGTTTAAACTACATCTCTGTCTTACGCAATAATTTTTAATCTTTTATATCTAAAATAGTGAACATTATCTTTACATATTTAAAAACTGTATTCACATATTTACCAGTGTCACACCACAGTTTTCTAGCATAGTTGACCAAAAAGCCACCTTACGTCAGAAACATACAATATTTCTCAACACGAGCAGTCTCTGTTTCAGTGAATTATCTACACCAAAGAGATATACAGGTGAGATTACAGTTGGTTAAGAAACCAATAAAGGTTCCCAGCTAAATTATTATTATTATTCACAATTATATTTTCGTATATATAATCATACTTTAGTTATATACTTTGCACGTTTTATATTACCGTTATTGGAAATTAAATAATACTATCGGTTGGTAAGAAATGGTCGATCTCACGATATATTATTATTATGGATCTGTCGTGATGATAGATGAATTTCTTATATTCATTAAATACGACTTAATGTCCCATTAGCATAACGAAACGTATAATTTTAATTTCCACTGTGTATTCGCTATATGTTTATTTATTTTAAGATCACGATTAAATAAAAAAATATCTGCTGCATTTGTCAGAAACTTTACTAATAGAATAACAATTTTTTTAATTTAATTCGTAAATAATTTTGTAACACAATATTAAACAGTGAAATAGTTAAAAACTTGGATACTGATAAGGGTTGTAAGACAAGGTTAATGAAAGTTCTTACTCAGAAGCATTTTATTCGTACTTAGAAGCCTTGCACCGGGACGGAAGTAGCACAGGTAATTAAAAGCGAAAAAAATGGGAAATAGGAGTAAAACGGAATGCAGGCTGGCTAGGCATGCGATTTCTACTGGAGATGCCCATAAGGCCGCGGAGAAAGTTGTTATTACCGCGGTTTCTACCGCCCGGGGCCGCCATCTTTTTTCTCGTCTGCACCTACTTCGACTGATACCAGAGTTACGTAATGTTTCCGCCTCACGATTACGTTTTTGACTCGTAAAAAGCTGAATGTTTGTGATAATTGGTGACACTGCATTATGTATGGTGGTAAGACATTATATTTACAAATTAAATAATGCGGTGAAAATGCACACACTGTACCGCTTGATAAAGTCGACTGCACCACGTCTATGAAGTTTGCATGTTTAGCTGTTGTTAACAGTAATAAAAGCTCCAGGAACTAGTTTTTACTCTTAGAGAACTTCTGTTTTACCAAGCTTATATACCTATCTACCATTATAAGCTTCACAGATATATACATCTATTTGTTAAAAGTACGTGGACAAAAGAGTTAGAAATTATAGAAAAATGTCATCGATGCTCTGAACAAAGTATCTAAATTTATAAGTTGAAGTACTCGTATGTAAGCGCGGCATTACTATTTTTTAATTTACTGACTGTCAATGTGTTGCTCAGCCTTCATAAGCATCACGACTTTGTACAATACACTATAGAAATGATTATATTCGAAGTTACAACACACAAATGCACGTTAGTGGTAGAATCATCCGCTGGTTACACACTTTTACCCTATCTCTAACTAAGCAGAGCTAGTACTATGGTGACCAAAGAATTTATAAACATACAGAATACATATGAATTATTAAATGGAGACATATATAGATATTTTTTCACCCAGACACGGCACCAACAGTCGTCATATTGACACAAATATTTGTTCTGAGTCAGAACGAAACCAATACTTCCAATATCAGCAATCAATCTATTGCATCTGTCATGATGACAGTTATTCATATCTGCCTTATATATTATAATCCACTAATCCCTGGATCAGTAATAGGTACTTGTCACTAACAATTACACCAAAAGACTATGGAATACTTTTATATATTTCTTTAAGAAAATGACTGGCCAATAACATTTAAAAATAGTAATTTTCGAGTAAAAGGCCGGTGAAGGCGGCGTACGTGGACGATGTGTGTAAGCCCGCGCAATTGTATAGGACATGTATTTACGAGAAAGCAGATTTCACATCATTCAGCGCACTCGGAACCGGCGATATTATAATTTATAATTGCGAGAGAGCCCTTTTACCCGCCGCCCGCTCGACCGCCGACTGTAAGACTGCGGACATGTTGAAGATGATGCATTTACGATAGACAGAACTCATATATATATGGAGATAGAGAACAGCATATAGATTTTTCTTTGGGGTTTAAATATTTCTTCCATCATACGAATTTATAATTCCTTCAACATTATTGTAATAAAGCAGCAAGTGTGATTTTAATCAAAATTTATTAATTTAGAAATAGCAAGCGAACTTGCAACGCAAATTTACAGAGAACTATCAGTTTATCAGATAACTATTACTCTTATAGTATATACTTTTGTATAACAGCACACACGTATTTTAAATAGATGTAACATCCGCATTCGAGTGTCCTTTGTTGTGGGTAGAGCCAGCGTTGTATTTAAAAAGATGGCAGCACCGTCACCTAGATGTCATCGCAATCGCCTGATAACAAAACTATCATCTTTAACAGGTTATTGCCAACGTTCACATTAAAAATAAATACGAAGTACTGTGCGGCATACTTACAAAACTTCACACGTCAAGTTATGAAGGCCCATCAAGTCGTATGTAGCTCGAGGTAGTCTTCTTTACACGTGTGATGAAATGTTATATGCCGGGTCATGATTTATTTGCAGACTGTACATTTACTGGTACGTTCCGCAAATAGGATTTTATTATGTTCAAATTACATTTTTTTATTTATCATACTTGAGACGAGTGCCTTTAGTACATTGACAATCGGCCTATCACGTAAGGTGACGTAAGAGTACAATAATAAAACTTTATAAAAATACTGCAAATGATAATTTTCATTTAACCTAATTTTCATTTAACGAACAAAAGCATGCGCGAACATTTTTTAGGGAATTTTCTCATGTATTGGGAGAGTGACTCGTCGTACTTAGGCCGCCCGCACCTAGATATTTCACATTCATATATTCGCGCGAGCTGAACATTAATGCGTAAAGTTTAGACATTCTATTTTATTCGATCATCTTTTCAATGCAATGTTTTAATCAGATCTGTCAGCGGACGGCATAGTATGGTCTGCCTAGTGAACATACATATTTATTAGTGAACCAAGACCACACAGTATTTTATCTTTGTACCCTTAGAAATGTATCGTTTAATGCCTTAATAGATTCAGAGCTATTCGATGTCGCGATGAAGCAGCCTTCTCTCTTGAAGGGTCGTGAGACTCGGATTATCTTAATATTGATGAATCAGATTCATTCTTTTATGATTCAGTTATACTCTTATTGAAATGTTGGATCGTTGGACCCGTGTCTCCTTTCAAAATGAGAGGATTAAGATCAAAGTCTACCACGGTGGCTAAGACTGCAGACTTCGCACGTCTTATTGTAAGAGAACATTTTTTTAACCTTGGGGTTTGAGGGTTTCCTCACAAAGTTTTTCAATTTTCCGAGTGGTAAATATAGGAAAATGCAGTGTCAGTTCCGATGTTGTTTACCACCTAGTTGTCTAGTGGAGCTAAATTTTCTTAAACACTTCTACATATGTATAAATAAACGAAATGGTTCATTCTGTGCGGCCTATATTGAACACGAAAATATCGTTACTAATACCTACCCCAATGTACTGTATTGTTGAGGACCTGTCGGTTACAATAGTCGTTTCGTCTACCGCACAGAAGTTTCCGCATTCGATCCGCAGACGTACGTATGAGAAATACATATGTTTATTCGTTTGTATGTATATGTACGTATACACGTGTTTACTATTACAAAAATAATACATAAAATAAAGTGTATTTTATTGTGTATATTCTAAGCATTACAAAAGGAAACCGAATCTTTTTTATAAACTTATTAGCTGCCATTATTTACAAATATTTAACATTTTTACTAATGGGATCCCTACGAATACCAAATGCTGTTTGACAATTTATGTAATGAATTATGAGAAACGGACGACCGTAACAAGCGCTCTATTGACTTCCGTGATCCGTGACGTGTCCAAACAGACCAGGAGTGGCAGCAGCCCTTACAGTGACAATTAAACCGTCGGCCGGTCACGCGCGCGCCGCTCGCCGCTTGTGCAACGCTACGTGAGTGTTGCCACTTGTTACGGGATCTATTGTAAGAATCATAATGAATTATCGCAGCGATTGTACTTAAGGGCCTGACAGACGATGGTTTCTGGTCACAATTAATAAAGTCTGCGAAGCGTAAAAATTAATGCCGAAAAAAAATAGAAAGTACCAAGATTAAGTCGGTATATCAATACGAAATGGTAACTGAGAAATGTATTCAGATTGTTGGCAACATCGTTAGAAAAAGTTGGCGACTTCTACTTCAATTAACATTGAACATAGTATAGTTAATAACAATATTTTCTATCTCACATCTCATAACTCTGTCTCGCTCTGGTTGCAATAACTATGAAACCATGTACTGATATTGCATGGTTGCTTCTACAACGCATGATGATTTGTCCGTAGTTAAAATGGACCTTAACACAATTGTAATAAGACGAATTTTTTAAAAGCAATAATTAAACAATTGTGTCGCACGCACAGCGGTCTAGTTTCGCAAAATTGTTACTCTGTCATTTTATTCAATTAAATCTTATTTTGATGGGAGAATCTACACACTAAATATTCCTTATTTAGATTCATAGATGCCGCCAGAAAGGAATACTTTACTGTAGTAATTTATTCACTGAAGCTACGTTTCCTTTTTATTTCGGATCTATATTTTTATAGGACATGCCAATGGTACGTTTATTATTATGGAGCATCCGCGAAATAAGTTGTATCAATACAGGTTTATCAATAAAAAAATATGATATTATTACGCGTATGGGCATCGGTTTCAACTTACTCAGCTTCATCTTCTTAAAATAAATTCCTTACTGTCACAGTACAGTACGCACTTTGAAAATCTGTCACTCATACAAAATGGCGGAATGCGACAGATAATTAAAAATTTGCCAATGGCACGATCCATATTATGCATAATGAATAATGATAATTTAATTTTGACTGTACTTTTTAATTTTGTTTGTTCCTCTCATTGTGATAAGTTTTAAGTGCAAAGACGGCTACGCTGGCTGAGTATTATTACATAAATAATAATATACTAATTTATTACAGACTAGACAATAATTAAATAATTAGAATTGAATATTATTGGAGAAATGTTCAGAAAGAATCAAATAAGAAATCCATTGGGGAAATTCTATAAAAAATTATATAGAATTAAAAAAAAATAGTTTCTTAACTTGTTTTCGATTCAGCTACAAAAGTATCCGACTGATATAAATATATAAATTTACAATGCGGAACAGATATAAATATAACGAGTGTGACGTACAAATTTTTCTATCATTTACAGAAAGCCAACGAGTACCTAGTTAAGAATTACACACGTCTCTTACTTAATACAACTCCTCTAGTGACTCTCACGAACGTCCTCGATACAGTGTGATAGAACAGACGAGGGGAAATCTTCACGTATACACACAAAAATATTCAGGTCTCCTAGGATTGTACTGGACATTTGGTGCTCTCTGCCTACCCCCTAAGGGATCTGGAGTGATGTTATAATAATATACACAAGATTTGCCAATGGCTGATACGCAATAGTGAATTTATAGGAAACATTTCAGAATTCGACAGCAAAAAGTAAGCTTCCCAGGGATGACCGTTCGTATAGACTATTGATAGGTAATGTCGTGTCGTTGTCGTAGTAGTGATCGTGTGGTCAACTATCATAATCCAAACTGACGTGAATAGTTTTAAATACCCGCCAATTTTATTTCATTCTTACTCATTGCTGGGCTACGTCATTAAGATTTCATTTCTAAAATGAAATTGATGCAGACTTGATGCAGACACTGAGTGGTCAAGAATGAAAACATAACGTGGTAATGATTATATAAGTGTCATACAAAGTAATTAATCTAATAATAAATGCATGTATAGCATTGTTATAAGTAGCAGAGGAACATTCGAGATGCTGCGCGCACGACTGCCGCGGGTATGAGAGCGTAACGGGCGCGTGGCCGGTGCGTGCGCTACGGCATGTTTCTACTTTACAACCTATAATAATATTAGAACTATTATTATAATATAACTATTATTATATCGTCATGTCCGGAACGCAAAGAACATCTAGTACCAAACTTCTAATCTTACAGACCGTGCTCCATGTATTTATGACTCTCATACATACACTCCGGTTTTGGAGATTTATGTTCCTCCAATTATAATAATAATGATAATAGAGCAATAAAGATATATAGTGGCAATGCTCTCGTTACAAACCCAAGAACCTTTCTAAGAACATATTTCCACAACATCAAGCCTGTGTGTCCCGAACGGGTAGGTAGAGGAATTTAGTGTCCCACGTTTCATCTGTTAAGAATATATGTACATATATCTCGAAGCAATTATAATACATGCACATTTAATTACATGTTTAACAACTGGAACTGGACCATCGGTTTACCATACCAAAGTCATTTGGCTATTCAACGCATGTAAAACTAAAGGAAAGTATCACAGACGCGCTTTTCATTATGCAGATGCGGTTGAGCCGGAGAAGTTCAGTTCCATGAAATTGACATGGTTGTGGAACAATGAAACTTTCATTTGTTCCGGTTTCCGACATCCTTGACCTTCACCAGCTGTGTTCTTAACATTTGTTTGTTCCATTGACTCTAACATTTGTTGTTATTAAGCTTTTCGTCGTTAATTATTTTCATAAAGTAATCATGGCGGTTTATTCATTGTTTTAATAAAAGAAATTAGATTTGTAATGATTGTCTGTTTAATTGATTTTTCAAATGTTTTGTGAAATGAACTGCTGATTGTCGTGTATTATGGATTTGATCCCCATTCATGTAATGTATTAGGAACATAACTATTTTTATGTGGCTGAGTGTAAAATTATCTACATATTCACGTAATAAAAACCTTAAATGTCTTGTTAATCAGCTGACATGTGTCACAGCGCAGGCTCTATCTAAATCAAGATTATGGATGGCTATGGATGAAATTATTCCAATATATTATTATTATTAAATCTTTGCCAAACGTAATCACACGTAATATTTTTAAAATACCGAAAAGTAGTTTATTTAACAGATTTTTTTAAAATCTATAATCAGTTCTTTGTCATATCGAAAAAGATTGATTTGTTCACAGAATACATATAGACTAAATAAAGTTAAAAATAACGAATATTTCCTAATTGTGCATCGAAAATAAGAAACATGCAGTCCACATCGTGTGCGTTTCGTCAGCCTGTTGTTGATTCCCGCCACGCGCTAACGTAGCCGACATTTTATGCGGCCTTCCATTTCGTGATCGGAATATTTGGCTGGCAGCATCGACTTAACCCGGATCTTACAAATCGAGTTGCGACGAAACTATCACGTATCATGCACCCTTGTCTAAAAATAAGTACAGTCTTATTTTCAGATTTATTTATTTAATACATTTTCTATGCTATAATTAAACTTTTGTTACCCCCACACCCTCATTGTCCCTTGTAATCATCCTTCGGCACAAATGATTGTCATTTTATTCGTTGGCAACTTAAGTATTTGTATGTGTATCTGGACTTTATTTAATTATTTCACGTAAATTTTAACGAAATTTAAACGAAAAATATAACTTTTCAGATTTCTCAAAATCTACGGAGCCCGTAAATTGATTCTTTGCACGATCTCTAAAAACAACAAAACCATCTACAATGTCGCCAGCTATGTTCTGATCAGTCAACCAAGTAAAAATAGTCGAAATAGCACCCTAGAAACTCAAAACGTGGGGATCTCGTGTAAACTTTTTGGATTTTGGGGTAAAAATATTCAATTTTTGGAAACTTTGGATTGCCATAAAATTTGGAAATTAAAAAACATGAAAATTCAATTAGCATCTTGTATTTACGCATGAATCGTGGCAACGAAATATTAAACAATTAACAATATCTCTTCATTTCACAACTTGCAAGCTCATGCATGCTGTATACAAACACAAATGTCGCAACACTATAGGGTTGGCACGTTGTAATGGACAATGGTAATTATTATTCTTGACTGTCAATAAATTTGTACACACTTATTAATAAATTAAACACGTTTTGAGCTCAATTTAAATGTAGTTACACAATGATTGTCAATATAACCAATCCTTGATCGTTCCGTTGGAGCGAGTGTCCTCTCAGAGGGAACGACGTATGAAGACATTATAATACGTATGTCACAATAGAACATGAAACGTTACACGTGCATTCGTATTGGAACATTCTTATTCTAAATTTAAATTTGATAAGATTTTTTTTATTTGCAAACATATTTTCAAGTTACGTTAATTGCCTGATAGGGTAAGGTTGCGACCATTGGACCGTCTCTTTGA
>DWFV01000599.1:0-13535 GCA_018246775.1 Parelbella machaon machaon
TTGTCTGTATGCTTTTTGAATGGAACGGTTGCCGCTGTCTTATTTATAGGTACTGAATTATTCGAGATTACAAATATCTTATAATTTAATATAACATTATGTATTCGAATTAAATTATTGTAATTCATTAATTATTCCATAAAATGTGCATAAAAAAAACAACCGTAGACTTTGCACCCACAGTGCCAAAATTCATAAATTATTTTTTTTGGCAAAATAAAAATTATAATGCGGGTAGTTCGAACGCAAATAAAATAATATTTCCCCGATAGTACGTAAGCCGCTACGTGCGCGGGCGCATGTTCGCGCGACGGCGAAACAATGCGCGCTTAGAGCGGGCACCCAAACAACGCTACTGTTTCTCGGAATGAGTGGCAAATGAACCCTCCAAGCTCGAGATCACGGCCAAACTGTACTCCGATAAGTTGAGACTGTGTAGCTTTTACAATACGGACCAATACCGTATACATATGTAGGTCGGTAGATTGTTAAATATAGTTTTCCACTACACAAATTATTCAACAAATTGGGTTTCAGCGAGCTTATGTCGTGGATAAGTATATAATCAACCGTTTCTCCTTTTCACGCTCTCAAAAATAGATGCCAAAAGAAATCAAGTGATTGATATCCAGCAAACTTTAACAGGCTTATTCATATTATAGCAAATAGCTTGCTTTAATTAGTCAGCTGAAAATGTACTTTATGAATATACTAGTACCTGTGGTAACACTGATGGCATTACAAACATCGGCGTGATGTGACTTCATCTAGATTAGATAGGATTTGAGTGCTCGTACAAGCGGGGCCAATGAAGGAACAAATCAAAAATGATAACGCTAATCATGTCCTCTCACTCGCTTGTAATTTGCTGTCTGTAGTTGCGAAAATAGGCGTATTGCAGGAAAAAAATATGCACTGCATGCAAAAATTATTATGTAGGTACTGCACAAAAAAAAAATATGTACTGTATGCAAAAAAATATATTATGCACTGCATACAAAAAAATGTTATGTATTGCATATAAAAAAATATTCAACCTGGATTTGCCTTTACATTGCATCGACGAGAAATCAGGTATATGTAAATTTCCTGGTAAACGACCATGGATAAACCGAAAACAAACGATCAAAGATGATAAATATAACACCTCCCTTTTTTCATTAAAATTAACACTTAAAGAACTTAATACAAAAATAATTACCGTATACGATAACATTAATAAATATTTTTTTTACTTTAATGTCGGCGTAAGTACAAGCCGGCGATTTTAATTTATTTCTTTAATGGTTCCAGTTCTGTTATATTGCCAGTTATGTTTATAGTTAAATACAACTCGATAACAGTAAACAAACTTATTTGTTAAATATTACTCATGTAACAAAAACTTTGTAACGTCCTTGAGGTCCACTAGCATCCATCATCTTATCCATCCATATTTATTACCATCATCTTCAGCATCTCTATTCAACTGTTGGACACGGTTTTTCTATCAGTATGAGAAGGATTAAAGTTTTACTCTGCCACGCTAGCCAATCGCGGTGTTTACAGACTTCACACGAAGAAAATTCTGGACAATTCTAAGGATCGATTTCTGTCTGTCTGTGCCTTTCCTTCCCGTTTTCCGAGGTTTTATCTTGCACTCTCTTCTATTTCTAAGTACTTTTAGTCAATTTTATGTTTTCATAATTTTTTCTTATTACGAATAAAAAAGTAATACATACCGAATTACGCAAATGGTTTTCCATATTTATTGCTACGGTATCATCAACTATAATTTGGTTTTATAGCACATAATAAATTTGATTATCATATCAATACCGGACCTAATAGTATAATTCAAAATGCGCATTCCTTTGAATTAACTCGAGGTACTACAATTATATGATAAGTTAAGCATATGAGCGGGAAAATTCAATTTAATACGAACTGTTTAAAGAGACTTATTGTATGATGCTTCTCTGCCGACATCTGCGGAGAAATACAGTCGTTATGATATGTTATACATTGCTAACTTCAGTAATATTCTGAATATATTTAAAATACATAAATTGCAGACTTAATAAATCTATATCAGCGAATCAATTATAAAACGACATAATATTGTATTCAAACTTTAAAAGGCAGACGATTTTGTATAAATACTATAAAGTTTTCCAAAAACGTTCAGAAAGACATTAACCCTTCTTTAGTCACTTGTAAAAACGAAAGTTAAGTGCCACAGAGAGCCCAAATGTGTACGTACAGATAACACAGCAATTAACCCGGATTTGAGATGATTGGCTGTACCAATTATATTTTAACAATATTAAGATTTACAGTTTTTTTTTTACACTTAGTGCAAACAAACAGAAAGTGTTGCCAGTTTTCCAACGACGAATATTGGGGATAATGTGGACACGAATTTAATAGTTTATCATATATGAGTGAATGAGTGATGAATGTAGAAGAAGCACGTCAAGTCAGTAAAGATACATAGATATATTTGGCAGTAGGTGCTCTTACCGTACCTAATTACCTTCCCCATAATACCCCTAGCATGATGATATTATGACAATAATAATAATTCCACATACAATAGGGACGATCTATTCCAAAACTTGGCTATAAAACTGAATAGCGTAATTTCACCGCTTGAGAGCCGTTATTTCAAAAACATACGTCACGCTCATGTTATTTACGCGCCAAATTCGGTTTCTTTTTGAAACACTATACGTCTTGTCTATTGTTATTCACGCATGAAGTACGATTACTTTTTTTATGATTTTTTTGTTCAAAATATGCCATAATCTCAACGTATAATATTATTTACGGGCCCAAATATGAATACTTGTTATTTATGCAAAATATACGCATTCATAACGTTCTCATAGACATTGTGTTATAAAAAGGGAAAAAATTTGGTAGTCTTACAAAAAACAAATGGATAGGGGTCTATTGTGAACACATTTTGCAACATAATACAATATGTGTTATAAGTGTTCCCCAGTAAAACAATAATCCGTCGCCTGCCTACTGAATAAAGAATTTTAGACTGTTAGTTTTTTGATATAATCTACAGGATAGGCAGAAAGCATCAAGTGCCAAATATCTCTACCCTCATGGAC
Source organism: Parelbella machaon machaon (assembly GCA_018246775.1). Taxonomy (NCBI): domain Eukaryota; kingdom Metazoa; phylum Arthropoda; class Insecta; order Lepidoptera; family Hesperiidae; genus Parelbella; species Parelbella machaon. The sequence goes on from DWFV01000599.1 coordinate 3,105, forward strand.
TTAATATTCTTCTAAATTCATAATTATCTACATACACACAAGGTTCTGGAATGTTCTGTTTTGACTCTCCAATCACTCAGTATGTAACCTGTTAATTCAAAATAGGTGAGTCTCGGTCTTACTTGGCAAAGAGGAAAATTGCATGCATTCAAAATGTTGCCCTCTATTGAAAATAATTCCAGATTATTATACCACCATGGAAGCTTCACCGAGCAAAAAAGATACAACTAATTAAAAACAGCTGCTTACTGCAAACATAAAGAAATTGTTTTGTTTGAGTATAAGGACAGTGAGGATTGACATGTTATGAAACCAATTACTAAAGTCGGAATGAACCATAGCACTAATAAAATTTACAAGCACCCAACTGTAAATTACATACTCCTTGCCATATAATGATTGTAACACCATATCATTACACTGTCCCCATCTACATGACAAGTTTCAATGATTTCAATTTTGCATTGTATTCGGTGTAGGAACAATTTGCATGTATTAGCGTTCCCAACTGATTCTTAATGAAATGTCCCATTGTATTATTCTTTTATCAATGAAGTCATTAGAATATAGCTTTTGTTTTGTGTAAGGAATTACTGGTGTGTTTATTGTTTTGTACACAATATTTAAGGTTTTTTACTTTGGTAATTGGTTGATTAACAAATTAGATTTGCCATTTATTATTGTATTTAATTTTTTTTTTTCAATATGACAACTTCAATGGTTTTTATATTAAAGTGGCTTTATTAATTTTGTGTGAATTTGCTAATTAATTTACGTATAAGAAAAATTTATAATCAAATTCAATTAAAAAGCAATGAAAAAATTATTATATTACATCTTAATACATTATTGTAACTTCTACTTATTTGAACTATTCTGGATATTAAGACATTTTATGTTCTAGCCTTGAAAACTTTCAGTGTAAAAAGAAATTTTCTTTTCTTTTTTCCTTTTCTTTTCTTATCTTTTTGCACTTTTCCAATAAAAGTATAATAGGTATGATTAAGTCCTGGACACAGTCACTATGAACTGGTAATAATGAGAAATTGTTATAAGAATAAGGACAAACAATTATTATGCCACAAATTAAAACATTTTGCTATTATAATATAAAATCTAATTCATAAAGGGGGGAGTCAGTATCAACATTAGAATGGCAGGAGTTGATGATGTAATAAGAATAAAAATATTATCTATGTATGTACTTATTACATAAGATTTGACTGTTACAAAGGTGGTGGTTTTAATGGTGTTAAAGTGTAAAGATATTTAAATGGCAAAGAATTAAATTTGGGAGGGTAAAAAAAAGAAATATCATAGGTACTAGGCAATAGGAAATATTGTAGGTAATAGAAGTTTTATTTTTAGTGTTCTCTAATATGAAATTTTGTTATTAAATCTTTCAATATTAGAAGTCGTAGAAGCAGCAGTCACGGTAGAAAGTAAGAGTTACTTACTGTTATTATCCAACTTTCGATGTTGTCTTTAGTGAGACAGGAAATTATAAAACATCAGGTTTCACTATGTAATCGCAATTTCATATACAAGCGCGAGCTATTCTATATACAAAACTTTGAGCGCGGCAAAGTTTACCAACTCACTAAATACACTAACATCAACGCACAAGTTTTCTTTGCTTACTTGCAACGTAGAAGATGACACAAAACACGGATGCAAGTTGAAATAAAAACAAAAAAAAACATCTGCGAATAACGCCTTACAGCAACTCGCGATGTTACGAAACAAAACACGAAACTTTTTAACTTACCATAAACGATATGTGGGTGAAGCCGCAACTTGCGAATACGGTCTCCTGTATGAGCGGACGAGGCCCATTCTTGTCCTGAATTTCCAGTTTAAACCATTGTATAATTCATCACTATACTTTTTGTTTCGAACGGCAACTCTAACTTGTCCCAATCACTATTGATATTTATTTGTTGACACGAAACAAGGTTAGTGCCGTTCGCTTTAACATCTGGGTGTAAGTTAGCAGAAAGTTTTCACTTCTCGTTGCACAAATATCTCTTAAACTTATTTTATAAATAATCTACGTGGCTGACAGTACAATAGTTTATAAAACGATACACTAGCAGGTAAACCAAACAGCGAGCGGGCAAGTGGTTCGCTTGCTGGCAGGCAGTTTGAAACTTAAAAAAAAAACAATAAAAGTTGCAGGCGCACAAGCACACTCGACGAACTGCTACGTAACAGTGTGCGTGAATGGAAACGCGCCGCTTGAGATACCGTGAACGCTCTTAGCGCTAACTGAGGGTTACCATACGAGTTTTAATAATTCCCTTACCAATATCTATAGTTTAAAACGTTGAGAATAAAATTATTCTTAATGAAATTTATTTGTTTTTATCACAAATATGATTTAAAATATCAAAAATTCACGTTGATCAAAGTGAATAAACCTATATTAGATAATCCGAACTTTTTATGCCCTTAGCTGTTTTATTAAAATAACTAGAAACCTGAATCTCAGTCAATTACCTTGTTCCCAAGTAATGATAATGGCATTGTGCTCCAGAACTTGATGAGAACACTACCGAGACATTAAAAAATTATTTTAGTGATTAAGAGACCATGGAGGAACAGCAAATAATGACAACAGAAATTATAAATTGCTTAACATGCGATCTGCAACGACAGTATGGATTATAGACTTTTAACATATTTATTTTATAATACGACAAATGTTTGTTTACGACTTAATTGAAACGAGTCAATATATTTAATTGAAAATTCTCTGAACCATGAACCTGACCGTTCCTTGAACAAAACATTTCACGTGATTTTTTTTTGTAATATTTCCGTAGTATTACTCCCTTTATTTCAAATTTTTGTTAATTTTTTTAACCTAAAGACACGCAATACACATTTTAATTATTTAAACGCTTGTCTTATTTATTATGAAACATTCATTACGGTGTATTTTCAATACAAAATATTTTACACTGCTACATCTCATACCATAAGAACAGGACAATTTACTGCACAGGCAACACTAACCGATGTCATTCCCGTCAAACCGCCGAAAGTGTACGACGCGGAGTTGCACGCACACACTCACACAATAATCAGTATAGCGTCTTGAAGTCGAACCACGAAGGAAACCTCCGCCCGCGCACCAACGTCCTTGCGGCCACCGACCGCACCATGGTATATTACATATTGCGATAACACGTATCGTAATCTATTATCGATCTTAACGTTTAGAAAATAAGGCCCAATTCATATGATTTCATGGAATTAAACAGTTTTAAGTACTCACGAAAGTTCCGACACCATAAACAATCTTGTATACTCAAGCGTTACCTAATGCTTGTGACATAATCGTCTCAAGTCTTAGTGATACCATTTAATTACTGTATGATGAAGTAACAGTAAACACTGAAGAAAGTTTAACTTATCTTGCCTTTATCCAACTTTAATCTCGGCTTGATCGGAGAGTTTTAATGTAAGTGATAAATAAATATCGTGTAAATAGGTAAAAGTATTTATATATTAACTATGATATTTTTCATTCACTTCAGTCTTTTTTTCTATCTAATATATTTGCGAAAAAGGCTATTATGTATGTATGTACTATGTATTATGTATGTAAAGCGGTGCAGTGGTCATTCACAGTGGACGAAATTCGATCATAATTAATTAAATTTAAATTTTAACTCAACATATATCTACTCGGTGCTGCTGTCTGACCACAAACCACAGTACATTTGTGTTTGACATTGACAGTATCAACATAAACAATGAACGCTTTATTTTTTTTAATTTAAAGTATTTATGACACTTGATGTATAAAACCATCAGCTGTTGAACGCCTTCACCGTTTTAACTTTCGTTATGTCAAATCTGACACTACTCCTTGAGCGTCAAATTAAAAAGAGATACAAACACTTCTCTTCACGTTTTAATATAAAGATTCATAGGTGTCAAATCTCACACTTCTCCCTGCGCTAAATTAGAAAGAGATACAAAGAGTTATCTTCTCACAGTAATATATAGATTTGTAAAGGTCCACTCTCTTCCCCCTTGACGTTGACTGATGAAGATGCGTGCTGTTCTCAGTCCCTTCTATCGTAACCTCAAACCAGTAATACGTCACTTCCTGTTCTGAGGGAACTGTTGTTTAGCTAATCAAATCCCAGATAGTTTATTGTCTTGTACCCATTGGGCAACATATAGGTCATGTTTAAATTGCCTAAGATTAGTCCTAGGACCCTGAGCTATATTAGATAGGGAAAATGAATATATGATAGAATAAATTTACTATCGAGGTTCCGATGATGTTACGTGGAAAATCAAAGATGACTGCTGCGTTTGTCGAGTGGAGTTAAACGAGAGGTCCTGGATTCAAATCTCCGGTCCGGTATTATTTGATTGTTCTCATTTGGTTTTGTTGCAGAAATTTCTAGCAGTGGCTTGGAGCTATGCCCGCTATCCTGATGGATGTATATATACATGTAAAATACATTTAAGTTGCTCAAACCCGGTACAATTTACATTAAAAATATTGTACCTGCGGAATAAATAACTACAATCGTTATGTAAATTTTATAACACAGTTGTCCACTCGGAATTTTACATTAGAATATTCTTTTATAGTCTTACTGAGGTCGTGTTCAAACAATTTATTACATATTTATTAATATACCGTCGCATGGTATCCGTGAGGCAGGGAGTATTGAGTGCCAAATCTTCTCAGATCTGACATGTTTCTTCTACATATATTTTACATTATTCTCTACGCATCGTCTATCATATACGAATTATATTAAATAGTAACTACATTAGTAAACTATATAATAATAGTAACTAAATTGTGAATTAATTATAAATGCGGTCCATATACCTTTTTTTAAATATTAAGAACACTAAAGACTCTCAGTATACAAAATTGTTAAATAAATAACTAAATAAACATCATTATTATTTAGTCTTTTAACATTAAAAACGGGTCTCTTCTCAGTAAAAGAATGTATTTTTAATATCCCTTTGAAATTATTAGTTATTTGTATGTATGTATTCATAATTGCACTACATATTGAACGTAACGAAATACATGCGTATTGATTGTCAGTAATATAAATGAAACACGTGTGTATTTATTGTCAGTATCACATATGAAATACGGCGTATTGATTATCAGCATCATATGTGAAATACTTCGTATTGATTGTCAGTATTACATATGAAATACATGCGAATTAATTAATTGAAGATTTATAGGTAATACAGTACAATACAGCTTAGCTATGGTACAAGGTAACTTAGGTATGTAATAATATTGAGTTCCATTTTTATTCTGTTTTGATATAGCCCTGTTTAAATTAGAGCAGAGATTGGTAAACATGTATTGCTCATTATAAAACAGATCTTCCATTTCTTTTATGGCAACATCTCACAATTTGTATTTTTTTTTAAAGTACCATTGTATGTACGAATTGTCTAAATAAAATAACAGCTACAAATATTAAAGAATTAAATTTTTGACAAATAATATCGATGTATTCTTGTAATAGATACGTATGTATACTAATAAATCATTACATTAATTTCTTAAACTTTTTATCGTGAAATCCTTATAAATTATAAGTTATGACTGCCTCGTTAGTCGAGCGGTTGTAAGCGCGACTGTCGATCGGGAGGTCCTGGGTGCAAATCCCGGGTCGGGTACTATTGGATTATTCTAATTTAGAATTTCTATTAATGACTCGAATTCTGGATCTATGTGTCCGGTGTATGACAATATTTATTCACTCACTCACTCACTCACCATTTATTCCATGTGAGTCACAATCAAACATAACCGGTGAAAGGTGGGGGTGTAGTACACCCCTCTGCATACCCCCTCGGGAATTACAGGCGTGATGTTACCTTATAAATTATGATGAAAGTTGTAGCAAAGGGCGAACATAACGCCTAATGGCTTGTATGCCAGTCGACACGGGGTGAAAAAAAAATTGAATGATTTGTTCCCAAATTATTATGATTATTAGACGTTATAAGTTATAACTAACGCAATATATACAAATAATATCTAAACACACATTTTCTTTTGGTACTACACAGAAGCGGTAATGAGGCCGTATTCAAATGAAATGCGCAGCAGAACCATTTCGATTCCATTTAAATATTGAAATCGTATTCTGATAAATTGTTTTCATTACGCAAATAAAGTTCAAGTGTATAATTACGATGGAGTAACACTAGACTTGTTAATTTTCGTCATCATCATTAAAATTTTAACGAAATGCGACTTGAACGTGGCCATAATTCACGAATGTAATGGCCTAATGACTCTATACTGTTATAATTTTTTTTGGATTATTTTCAAATTTGTTCAATCATGTGTACACTCGGTCATTCATTTGTTTGTTCGTTCATTTGTTCCGTCTTTCGTTCATCCATCCAGTCGGTTTTTTTAATTGTTCACTTGTATTACCATGAATTGCAGGAGCGCAGAGCTTAATGCCTGATGCATTTATTTCATAACAATTATTATTTACTTATAATTATAAAGCTGTTCATACGAACAATTAATGTTTAATTAAATTAAAAATAAATTATATTAATGTCTAAAAAAAATCTCACAGGTCTTCTGTAAATCAATTTATGCAATACGACAGATACAATGCATGTGAACACCCCCCCCCCCTCCCCCAACCCAAGTAAGAATTTGTCTGGTCATATCTATAATAGTCTTGCTAGTCACACAATTAATGTATTCCTTCAATATACTGATTAATTCTTTGTCAGAAATACTGCTAAGGCTTTTTTCCACCGTGTTTTAACTTATCCGTTCCCATTGGGTGTATAAAAGTATTAAGTATATGAATTATGTTATACCTTCATCATACATTGTAACACAGTAACATGATCGTAACATAAAATATATATGTAATACAGATAGAGAGTTCTTTGTGCGTGAGCTTCGCCTCAAACGTATTTGCATCAAATTAACGAGCTTACAAGACGACCTGATTGTCACTTACTGCGCAGATAAACTAACGATCTTACAATAAGTGCTTGATTTTTTGCTTTTTTTATATCATAGAAACATAGTATGGCTAGAATTTGACTAAGTTCTTATTTAAATATGTTTGCTAGCTTTTAGTTTAACATGCTCTTATTTCAAATGTCTTTAAGTTGTTTTACAAAATTAATTTCCAGAACGTACTATGGTTAAGCGACGCCTAATTAAAAATGATAGCGATACTCAACTTAATATCCGTGTGAGGAACGGTACTTAAACGAATACATTACTTTTACGTAAGATCACGCCTGTAATCCCCGAAGGGGTAGGCAGAGGAGTGTAGTACACTCCCACGTTTCACCAGTTACGTTTGAGACCCATGGAATAGATGGTGAGCCTATTGCCATACACCGGGAACAATTGCAGACTCCGAGTCACTACTAGAAATTCTAAATTAGAATAATCCAATAGCACCCGACACGGGATTTGAATCCAGGACCTCCCGATCGGCAGTCGCGCTTGCAACCGCTCGACCAACGAGGCAGTAATTGTTATATTATATACTATAATCGTGTAATAAGATAGCTTATTCGTTAAATTGAAAAGGCAAGGTTAATTCCTTTATGTTTTGTTGGCTAATCCATACAAAATAATTACATCAGGGCAAATAACTTTGGAGACCTTGTGTTATGCTGAAAACTTAAATATTAAAGGTTTGTGTAACACCTCTCTACCCTGAGTTAGGCTTGATATTTAGGTATGTTTTTATACCCCTTAGAAACCCCGAGGTGAGATCCACGGTTTAACGATGTCAATCGTTAAAAAAATTGTATTGTTAAAGCGACATAGATCTTGTTTGCAGATCGTTAACGATGATAGCATAAGTCCGGGAATACCTGACGTGTTCTAGGTATAAAACGAAAATATACTTAGGTTGTAGACATATCACTATAATTTATTTGTGATATGACAAACGAATAGAATTAATAACTGAGCCATTAGAATAATATAATTAGTTCGTGACTAAATATAGATACAACTGAGCAATGTTCTTTATTTTTTAACATTTAACACGTATAACGCCGTCCTAACAAGTGAGAAACTTGTTAAAAATTCGTCATTCGGTATGTTGTCATTTATACATTCGGAACGCAATTTATTTACATTTACTTATATATTTACGTTAAAAAACAAGTGTCGATCACATGAAGCCGACGCGGCCCGAACATAATAATAATCTCCCAATACTCCGTACACCGTCGGTCACAGGTAACTGACATGGCGCTATGTTTTAAGTTAAAATTCGATAAATTAAAGTATTATTTTGATATAATGTGTATTCACTGATTTTTGTATCACTGTTGATAGTTGTTTGTTTTCAAAAGTTTGTTTTCAAAATAAAAAATTGAAGCAATAAGCATTTTGACAACCTTGTAAAATCTGAGAATTAATTTCATATTAGAATTTCTAAGACATAATAATACTTTTCAGAACTTGAATTCCAGTCTAAGGTGTAAAGGACAAATCGGACCAATACAGGCTCTATAACACACTGAAATTAATTTTCCACTACAGCCTCCACCCTTATATCGGCCCTCAAATACGACTGAAATGTAAAATATAAAACGAATGTGTAATTGTAACAAAAAGCGTAGGTGTCTTGTTCAGATAGCAAAGCAACGCTAACTGAGTAATCAATGTTTGATTGATCATTAAATCTGATTGGAGACGACACGCTAACGAGTTTTCCGAACGGGCCTTCAATTGCGTCGAGGTATTTGATGCATGTAATGCGATTTATCTCTACATGAGCTGACGGGTCTATGTTTTTACAAAATATTCATACAAATATTTTTTTAAACCAACGAAAAACGAGGTATGTTATAAGTTGAACATGCGTATTTGTGTGCCTGATTGTGGCATTGTAGCTCCCAATGGGATGGACCGATTTGAGTGCGGTTTTTTTAACTGACAGCCTAGTCTGTAGAGATGGTTTTTAGTTACCTATGTTCAGTGGCTATAAAAGCGGTCTCCAAGATTAAATACTTGTTATAACATTGAAAATATCTTGGAGAGAACTTATATGTTTCAGTTTTACATAATATTTTTCTCGATATGTAATATTTGGCCACTCATACATGACATGTTACACCATAATAATAGAATTATAAAAATAACTATCAATGAAACATTAGCGATTAAGAGTTCTGGGGGACTTTGCGACGCATCCAACATTATGGCGATAGATAAAAAATAGAAATGAAATATACATTGGGTAGTTAAATGAAAACAGTAGGAATGTACTTTATTCCTTTGCCTACCTCTTAGGGGGATTACAGGCGTGATATTACGTTTTTAAATGGCGAAAATATAATTGTGACGTATAGTTAGCGGGGGTAACACAAATAAATCTTTATTAAGGGTTAACTCTGGTGACTTTCGTTACTGAAACTGAGCGCAAATCATCCAAAACCCGAGTGTGTGCGAGCAGCGTCTATCCGTTCATTCCGCTCGCTAGTTTCCGGTTTCATTTTAATTAATCGCAGCGCGCCGCGGCCGAGGCTATAATCGGACCTGCTTTGAACGGCTATGAATGTGTAGAAATGGCATTATATTAATACTTTGATACTATTAAATATTATTTTTCAAGTTGTCACCTTTGCTTATGAACAGTAACGGTGTAGATGATTCAGTGTACATTTCTCAGTGTAAAGTTAATTCTTTGGCTGTTTTGGTTAATCACCATGGCACGGATACAAGAAATATTCTAGTTGAAAGTGCCTATTTTATGGTAGAATTATGTTAACCCATATTTTTCAGTTCATAGTCTCATACTAGATTTTCAGCAGACAGCAGTATTCTAAAAGAAGGTAATAATTTTATTATCTGGATTGTTAACTGTACGACATTGTGAACATTAATGTAAGCACCTCACTTGAGCATAGTGTAACAAAATTCATACTCAAATATGACAGCACCATCGCCTAGTGGACAACAATTTCACCTAGATTGCGTCACTACCGCCGCTCGCAGGACATAGCTGACAGAAAATACACTTCGATGGTGCTGTATAAAAGGTAGAAAAGATATTCTTTATATCTTTTTTCTAATTCCTTTTAAAACAAGTCTATTAATTTGTAACTCTATGGGATCTTAAATAACACGGGACGGGCGTTTCCGGTGAACGCTGGCGGCATAAATCCAGCGAATCCTCTTTATTTTTGCGGTACACCTATGTGTACCGTGCACCTCCCACGTTCTAATTTTGACTTCAAATTATCTCTGCAAAAAATCTTCAAAGGATTTTAATTTTTTTGTTTATTTAGATCTTATTTATTTTAAGTCGTAAGATAAACCACTTTAAATAAATAATAATCGACCCATTTGTCATTCCACTGTTGGAATATGGGTCTCCTCTCATATTGAGAGGGTTAAGGCCGTAG
>DWFV01000600.1:0-13527 GCA_018246775.1 Parelbella machaon machaon
TATTTTTCACCTCATCCTGGATCCAATGATTCATAGCTGAAAATTTCAAGTTCCTATTTTAACCACGTCTTTGTACAGACCACGCCAACTCTGCTTTCGTGAAATCGATTTTCGAAAATTATTTTAAGTCGTTTTTTCTGAATAAAGAAAACCTCATTCTAATTGAATGTTTATTTTTAAACAATACTTTGTATTGTTAGGATTGATTAATTCAATTAATTAATTAATTATTCTAGTTAATATGTTAAACACGAAACTTCAAGCCAATTAAACAAGAAGTATGACATATATAATGTATTAAGTGCGGGATATGTATGTATTCTATGCGGGATTTGTGAAAGTCATTAACCCCCCAGTTATTAACGTTAAAATTAAACGAATAAGATATATAATAAGCGGTCCTGGATATCATCATCATCACAACCATTATCAGCCTATTTCCATCCACTGCTGGACATAGGCCTCTCCAATAGCACGCCACTGAGCTCGATCTTCCTGGATATCACGTGCTTTTAAATTATGTGACCTTAAATCTATAATAAAATATTTGCTTTGCGATGCGGCTGTATGAGAGAATAGGAAAGTACTAGAACATGAAATGAATCAACTGTAATATGTGTGATATCGTTCTGACCATAGACAATAATGTCTTTTTTTTAAATCAGTTTCATACCATTCATTGTACTGATTAATTATTTAATATAAATATATAGTAACTTAATCAGTTTGATACTGCAATCAACTAAAAAAATTTTCATACTTTACCTGTGCCACTTTTATTTGTGTCAACTTCGATTGGTTCATTGCTACATTTCTGTAAATTTTATAGCGGGTAGGCCCGCTCTATTAGAAGTGCATTTTTTTAAGAAAAAAAACTGACTGACTGTAACGGCGAAGTAAAGGATCATGAGGAAACCTTCTCAAGGACTTCTCTAAGACGTACATAGACTTTCAAATTACTCAGCCGACGTATTCAGCCATGACTGACTTAAATCTTATCATTCTGCGCCCAATAGTAGAACAATGAAAGTGTTGATGATGATAATGATAAAGATAATGTTGATTATCTCCGTTACGATGAACTACATAGCATCATCACTCAGTAAAGTTCCAAAAGCGCACTATTGTATTTTCGTAATATTTTATAAGAGATCAATAACAGTGATAAAAGAAATTTCAAATTCGATTGCCGAGCGCAAAAGTACACAAGAGTGATCGAACGCTCGCGGCGGAAATTTCGGGCTCTCGTGTTAATGCGCCGCTCTAGTACTCTTAGCGGCACACTTAGCGGCAATCGCGGTGTTTCGCACAATCAAGTTGCGGAAAACGACGAACTGTTTTAATTATATCTCGCTACGTTTTCTGTTGCTTTTTATTCAGACACACCATTATTTTGGCTTCCATTGTTGTGGGAATAACCTTAACGTTAAAAGTTAAAATTGTAACTGCTCTCGGCTATTTCTTTTCAGCACGTTTTCTGTTTATGAGTGGAGCAATAAAAGAGGCAATGATAAAACGTGTATCTGTTAGCGATTCGGAGAATGAGATTTGGCATGCGTAAAGTTTATGTAATAATAACAGTCATATTTTTTCTCGTTTATATACATATTAAGTTTAGATCTAACTTCTATATTATAATTACAAATACGTAAGTTGAATAAAATGAAACGGTCATCATTCCTGTTCGTACTGTCAATATCAGACGCAGCATGTCTGTCAAACGAAACGAAGATATAAAAATCTCCACAACGTTAAACATATAAAAAAATTCAGTTGAATTTTCGCCACTGCTAGACTATCAGTTGATACAATTGGTTATATATAACAAATTACATATTCAGTTATATAAATGTTAAATTTCACAACCATTTTAATTTCGAAACAAATCTACATATGGATTGACATGGCATATTTTTGTTCTAGATATTTTAAAACCGACAGCTGGAACATAAAGGAATTTAAATTACAGTATGGGAGAGTTTATGACTGTAAAAGGATCGTTGTTAGTGGTTTGAGGTTACCGTCGACCTAAAAAGGGTCGGCTGGGACCAAATAGAAAGGTCCTGCCTCTCCGCCTACTTAATTGGAAACTTGACCATGCTCTAAATTGCTCAGTACTATAAAGTTATATAGTACTTAAAATGTAGTCACTACTTGGTAATTATTTCAGGATATATATGAATATTTACAAAATATATGTTTTAATTGCAGTGGTATAAAATTCTTCAAAAATTTTCAATAATTTAATACCACTGCAATTAAGATATATATACAATATTTATATTGGAACGTATCATAGTCGTAAACTGACATTCGAAACATAAAATGAGAAGCTTTTAAAGGATATAACCTCTAAAAGAATATAACCTTTTGAACTATATTTTAGAGCTATTAAAAGGACAATTTAATTTCTATTTAGTACTAAGGCAATAGAATCAAATAATCCGTACCCTGTCTGTGATGATAGAGGACCGTCTATTTAAATACAAAAGGTTTTAATCTAAATTAACTTAGTATATTCAACTCTTATACAAATAACAACCCACGCGATACTCAATCTCGGATAGTCGCTTCTCGGTCCACACACTTCGTTTGTCCCGTCATCCATAGTCAATGAAACGGCATTTACAATTCCGCCGGACCTTTTAGCTGATGAGGTACAAGCCATTCTCGCCCTTAAATCTTGCAAATCACACCATAATTGGGACTATGATCCTGCGACGAACAAGCCTAATTAACATAGTTCCAGTGCTGCTTGTTTAGTCAATAATACCCTCGGCTCGTCTAAATGTTGATTTTGTTTTGACATTCCACTCGAATTAACTGTCATTGCGAAATGATTCTGTAATGAAGATATGGTTTTAAATGGATCTTTTGAAATAAATTCTCACTGTATTTTAAAGTGAGCAAGACTGGTTAATATCTCACAGCTGGTAATACGAGAAGCAATTATAACACATTGGTAATTCTGTAAGTTTACATGCGTTCTATGCGCTATAAAAGAATGTGCAAATGCAAAAGGAAGAAGAAATAAAAGAAAAAGCAATAGTTTTAGAAAGTTTAGAAAAGCACATGCATATAATAGGAGAGCAGAAAGCAACGGTAATACAAGAAAAAAGTAAATTATAAGGCGCAGGAGCACAACGGTTGCGTCGGGAGGTCGCTTGGCCTGACAATGGCCGCGCATTACCACATGTCGTACGTGCATAATATTTTGTGCATAAATAGGTGAATCGCTATTCGAGTATTACGAGTATCACTCGGGTTAGTTAGCGATTTTGTAGGTTAGGGGTTTAAAAAATGATTACATTATATAAGAAAGCGTATAAACACATGAAACTATTATTATCATTATGTCATAGCGTTAGGTTTTTACGGGATAAGCAGAGCGCACCGAGTGCCAAATTCATTCATCCTTACAGAACTGACGTGTTTTTTCCACAGTCTCCATTATTTTCCTAGAAGTACGCTGTTATCCGAGACTTCTAAAATTAATATTTTTTTCACAATGGCAATCGATTTTCATTATGATTGACGCCAGTCTTTTGAAGTAGGCGATAATGTATGTACAAAAGAGAACAGTTTTACTGACATCAAAGCTCCCCTCGACTGTGATTTAAAAATAAATCAAAGCTCCATTTCTCGTTTAAAATCGTTTCACATTAATGAAGCAGATTTAAAAATACTCAAAGTCGATAGGAATGAGAACTCTTTACAAGTCAAACATCATATTGATTTGAATGGTAGTGATGAAAATTAAAGTAGTAAAAGTGGAATATTAAAAGAGAAAAGTTCGAAAAAATGGGCCTATACAATAAAATATTACCTTCTACTTCTTACTAATTTAAGTTATTTGGAATTTCAGTTTCGGCTATAAATCAGAAACATTCAACAAAGCTATCAAAATTTTAATTATCTCTAAAACGCGGTATCGCGTTTCATGGAAACGATACGAGAGCAAAACCAATAGAACGTACATTTCAATTTTGCAACGATCCTCGAATAGTTTATTGTGATTCGATATTGAAATGGTATCAAAAAGTTTAATTAGGCGAAACGGAAATATTATCTTTGGTACTTTATCACAATCTAGGAAATCATAAGCAGTAACGATTAATAAAATATTTTTTGGATACCTCACAAAGCAGTTGGAGAGACAATTAAAAAGTGCAGATTTAAAATTTCAACGGTTTGCTGCTATTGCTTCACATATTTGTCTATTGTATTATTTAGTTTTCTCTACAATCCCTTGGTGTTAAATTTCATTTCGTTTCGTTCACTCATTTATTATCAATACAAAACCAAATAAACTTTTTAATAAAACCTTATTCCATTTGAGCCAATGGAACAGTATATCGGAACTCAAAGCAGTATCCATAACTTTTACAGGTAACGACACATTGGCTTTCATTTCTATAGATACCAATTCCAGAAAATTGATTATATATTATTGTCTCTCAATATCGTAGTTCCAGTAACAACTATTAAAAACTTTCGAATCAATTTCAGGGGTAATTAAGTACAACTGGATGTAGCATGCGATGAAAATCTAGATTCCAGAGCAAAACAAATACGCCCTAACACTTCAATTTCGTGAAGAAATGTGTATAGATTTTCGCGATTCATTATTAAATTGACGCTGGCGGCGACTGTGATGCCAAAAAGTTTCATTAGTGAAAGAGCCAATGTGAGTTTCGTTCCTTTGTCGCCAGCTCGTAAACGAAAAGAGATAAGGCAAAAAAGAAAGCTCGCTCTACTTTCTTTTTGCTGCACACCAAATGTATGGCTGGAAAGGGTTGCTTCAGAAATAATGAAGCCGTGGGCGTGCGGCCGGGAAATTGTCTCCATTCTATATGTTGTCGTTGTTTTTTACTGAATAATGTCTCTTGTCTAAATGGACTTGAGGATCCTTGCAGCGGATAAATTGTCGGGAAAGATATTAGGAGTTACATGTAACTTACGGCTTTTTATACTGCGCTAATTTTATTTCAGCATCTTATTTTGATTTGTATCAATTGAAAAGTTATTCCTGTGAATTTTGATATTTATGTCTATTTAATTAAAATTAAAATATGCGAACTACATACATATAATTGAAACTTTTGAAATCATTTTCATTTTTTAACTATGGTATCTTTCCATCCGATTTCTCCTTTTGTTGTTCCACTGTTTAATACGGGATTCACTTCAGAATAAGAAGAGTTAAGACTGCAGACTGACGATAAGTCTGGCACGGTGGCCACGTGAAGGTATTCAGTCTCCATAGGCATTAGAAAAATTCCTGGAGAATTCGAAGGTGTGCAATGTTCCTCATAATATTTTTCACTCAATGACACTAAGATAACAATTTTATATTAGATAGGGAAGCAAAGAAAATTAAAGGAATTTAATAAATTAACTTTGAGCAACTAACTGTCTATAACGGACTGTGCTGACGCGTAGGTTTAGTGAGAGGACACGTTTATCCTCTTAGAGTCCATTGGCCCGTCCTTGTCTACTGATATCCTGTACACAGGATAAATTCTCTTGACAGGTGTAATACTGTTGCGTCAGTGACAGGAAAAACTATTGATGATGACATATCTGTAGTAGCCTGAACATCGCTTTACCGGTTACCAAGGAAAATATATTTATTTACTTTATTTATGAGTGTAAGAATAAGGAAAATAATTTTGATAAAAGCACGTTCCGAAAATTGTTATTTTTTGTCTATAATATCGAATTCGTTATAAATATTAATGATGACGAAACAAAAGGAGATCGAATATCCTTACCCACGTAAATTTTTTTTACGGTAAAGGCAAAAAGAAAAACTAGACATTGCGATTTACATATGCACTAAACAGTTTCTGAAACCATATATAAAAGACGAATTATTCCAGACGTAAATAGAGCTCTTTCTACGTCTGGAATAGTTCGCGAAACAATTAGGTAAGTAAATAGCAAATTAAAATGTAGTAAATCATGTTGTTTAGTTAAGAATTGAAAAACGTTCACGGTTTTTATGTTATAGCCTTATCGTCATCATCATCATCACCAGCTCGTCCCAGTACACTGTTGGAGATAACCTTCTTCTAATGGATGACATTACGCCTAATCTTCGACTTGGTGTTTCCAGTTATTGCCTGCAGTCTTCTCCAGAAATTTGCCTTATCAAAAAAGATTGATATGTGGCGATCATGGGAAATTTATTTTATCTGTCTCGTACTTGTAATAATCGTATATTTTCATATAGCACAAGGGCTGAGTAATCAAATCCGAAGCTCTCCTTTCGATGTTGGGTTCATTTAATTGGTGCTACTAATTGCTCGCAGGCAAAATGTAGACAGCGTAATGGCCGAGAAAAGCTTAAATACGTGCATTTACGTTTTGTTTTATTGTTTTCGTATTCTTATCCTACTTTTATTTCTACACTGTCTATTGTTTTGTACCTTTTCTTCTCTCCCTTGCTTTTAGCTTCAGGTGTTTAATAGGTTTCCTGATTGCGTAAACACTTGAGCACCGCAATAACTGTAAGTTCTTATTGTTGTGAAGTGTTTTTAAAACGTTTACTGCATTTGTTTATATTGTTATATCAGCTTCATGATCGCCTTTGTCAATTATTTATGATCCATAACAGTGATGGTTAAGATTTACTAAACAAAGTGCTATTTTCGTTTAGTTTTTCACTATAAAATGTTTTATCTCTTTCTAACCCATTTTGTTTAAGTAAAAAAGAAACGATATAACACATACAATAGGAAAATTCTGTTGTTTAGCTTTAATCCTTGTTCGACTCGTTTGACACATATTAATATTATTTATGTCATATTATCACGCCAGATCTCTGTCGCTAGGCAGATACCATCGAGTGCCAAACATCTCTTATCCTCACAAACCTAATGTGCTTCTTCTACATTCATCATTCTCATGCACACCGTTTTCGGAGACTCATAATTCTCTATCCAGTGAATATCATGCTTAGTTATATCAATATAAACCGAGTAATCAAATTCTAATCTCCGCTGCGGGTAAGTCGGCGTGCCTTGCCATTTAATTGGTTTTGCTAATTGCTTCGGGGATTTTGCAGACAGGATACCCAAGTTTATATATGCCCCTAGCTGTATATGTATCGGTATATAATAGGTGCATGACGACTTTAATGAATGTACAGGAGGCGAAAGAAGTTAGCCAAGACCGTAACAGGTGGAAATCCATAATCTCTATCTACCCCCATGGGAAATAGACATGATATTATGTATATATGGTTGAATTTCAGTAAAGTGTATAATATATATAAGATATTCAACCTGCAAGCCCAGCGTGGAGACTATGAGCAAAAACCTCTCAGGAAAGACCTATGTCCAGCAGTGAACTGAACCAGGCTGAGGATATGATGTACTCGTATACGTAAGCTTTTATAAATACTAACGTATTCGGTACAATATTGGTATATTTTTCGATAATACATATACGTATGTTGTCTGTATATTACAATAATTCTATTTCTGTTATTTTTCTGAAGTCAGCACAGATTTAAAACAGCTATCTAGAAGATAGTAAGCAGTCTTGTGTCTGTACGTGACAGCGGGCGCCACGCTGGCATATCTTATTTGTTTAGTAAACAACACTAACCCAACAACTTCCTACCTATCTTGGGCTCTGGAGACGTGGGAGGGTAGGGTTGCTACTCTTTGAGTCAATTTGTTTTTTAATATGTATTTATGAGGCATGTCAAATATGTGATTATAAAGTTATTTGCTGTTAATTGCTCTCTGCCGACCTTATAAGGGCCCTGGCCTGATGATATAATATTAAGAGTTATTTAAGTAATGTTCGTTTTTTCGGAATTTTCCACTTTTCTTGTATATTTAAATTTATATGCTTTGTTTGTTAATTATACATAAAAGAGCCTGAACACAAAAATCATTGTCTAAATATTGTGGAAACTGAAAGTTTATATTGCATTGTGATTTGCACCGTGGCAACCCTGTACAAGAGAAAAACTTGGTTCATCCAATGCACTCACAGTTCTGTGTGCGTTCATCCTTTACTTAGGAAATTGTACGGAGCACGGATGCGAGTTGGGAAACTTATTAAAGGAGATACGGCTGCGAGGAACATGCATTGTTGAATTAGCGAAGAACACATATAGGAAAGTGTATAACACATACCTACTGTAGAAGAACACATATAGGATATTATCCTATTCGTAATCCCTATTGTGTTACGCCTATTCGTCATAAGCGACTGAAAAACATTTATAGGATATTATCTGTCCATTAAAACGATTCAGGGTTTTTTATATACTTTTATTAGAAGAAGAGCCGGAAAAAGTTAACATAACATCACATCTGAATTTCCTTAAAGGGGTTGGCAGAGGCATGTTGTGCTCTCTCGCCATTCACCAATTCTGTTATACGCCCCACCATGAGATAGAGGGTGAGAGTATTGTCACACGCGATTAATTACCCATATTCCATAGTAATCAGTGAAAAGTGGAAGAACTACACCTCCCTGTCTGCTCCTTCGTGTAAATAGAGCCGTGATGTTATCATTTTAAATAGTTCATTTGGTTGTAAACTTTAAATACATTGTTTCGTTAAAATGTCCATCCAACGAAGTCGACATTGGTCCATTTTGATTACTTCTGCCTAAACTCAGAAAAGGATTCCAATCAAATTAAGCCTTTGTAATCGCTTGCGAGGTCCCTTGAACCTCTCCAGCTCTGACCCTAATTCTAAGCAGTATTACGACGAAATCTCTCACCGAATTCTGTTATTAGAACTTTATTTTATAACAACGACATTATCTTATCGTTGAATATTGATAACAAAGAGTAAATTGCTTTTTAAGGAATGGAGAGACAATTGCTGCCTTTCTTTTAATATAACCTTTATTATACAAATATTTAAAGTAACCTTTTATTACCTTTTAATCTTTCATTAAAAATATGAATCATTAACAATATAAAAATGTTCTGTTCGATCTGTTTCCAAGTAAACGCGTTTTAAATACAATAATAATATGACACATAATATATGTATATGAAATTTTCAATTTTTATGAATTATTATTAAATTTACATTTACATGAATTATTAAATTTTTGAGAAAAGCTGTAGGGTTTATGATGCACAAAACTCCCTGACATTTATAATTCGA
This sequence comes from Parelbella machaon machaon, assembly GCA_018246775.1. Taxonomy (NCBI): domain Eukaryota; kingdom Metazoa; phylum Arthropoda; class Insecta; order Lepidoptera; family Hesperiidae; genus Parelbella; species Parelbella machaon. The sequence goes on from DWFV01000600.1 coordinate 9,144, forward strand.
CTACAGAAACAGATTTAAAACAATATTTCTCATCAACTTTATATTTACCTATAAATTGATTGTATGATATGAGTGATGAGTATAGAACAAGCACGTCCGGTTGGTAACGCCAGAAGTGTTTCTCAATGACGTTCTCTACCCACCCCATAAGGGAGCGGTCGTAACGATATAACAATAATAGTAATATCCAGCTATAAAAATCCTTAAAAGCTTCAGGCAATGTGTTTGGGCTGGAAACCGTTATATTTCGTTACGCCGTTACGTGATAATAGAAGAAATAATAACCACCATTTTTTATCGCCCCGGGCACGTGTACCCATAACAGGGTCTGGTTATGGTGGATGGAGTTGGCTTTGTTTGCCAAACATTTCGTCACACGTGACGCGAATAACGAAATGGCCGTCTCCATACAATTACGTCATAAAGATTCCTGCTCGCTTTCAATTTCGTTTTATATATAAATTCGCTCGAGCTATGAATTAGTGTGCCTTGATATTTTATTTAGAAAGATTACACATGGGTATGTGTGTGAAAATCCACACGTGAATGGACACGTAATAGTAATTATCTTGGGACATCTCCACATATAGCCCAAATTAAGCCCGAAGCGAGTCTCTGTTTGATCCTTGTGCCGGCTACCATTGAGTTTTTTCTAACTCGAAACACGTAGTGATCGGTTGGAGGTTTGGGTTATATCCGGGGCATGGCAATAGGCACATTCCTATTCCATAGTGGAACATAAAGGGAACTGGTGAAACGCATACACTTCTGCATACACATTCGGACAGATAAAAGCGTGATGTACTCAGATATGTATAGTTGTATAGAGGGGTATTGAAGAGAAGATATTGATCTCAAGAAACTAGGATGAAGTACTTGAACTTTAGCTATACAAAAAGTTATAATTGGAAATCTTCGCTATTAAAGACGCGATTAAGGACATGTACTCCGTCCGAGACATGCTCGAGATGACACAGCCGAATCAAAAGGTGATTTGCAATTTCGACGGAGCTAATCGCTTTAATGTCAAACATCTATAGTATGGTGGCATCAGCGTTTTTTATGTTTTCAATAACAGCACCTTCGGTCGAGGACAACACTTGTTATCACTACATTAATATTATGTAGACGTTTTTTCGGATAGTATCTATAAAAAATTGTCATTAAATCTTAATCTTAGTCTTAGATATCTTAGTAGATATCAACGATGATTTAGTAATCAGCATCATCATCATCGCGATCATCATCGGGATCATAATCGGCATCGTCATCGCCATCATTATCGTAATTAACTTTTGATATTTTTTTGAGCATACCTCTTTTCCCAGAATAAGGATGGTTTTTTCCACGTTGGCCAAGTACAGTTTGCTACAAAATCAATATAACCCTAACTTTATTTATAAAATCTCCAGCTAAAAACTTTTAAGCTATTCCTGGAGTGAACTCCTGTGTTTCTATATTTATTGGTATTCCTGTAATAAGCCCTAAACGCTGGAAAAGCTAGCGTGCTCCAGATCGGGATATTGGTGCAAAGCTGAACGTGGAAGCGAAATAAAAAAAAAACACTCGCAAACTCGTATCTTTCTTTTTCTGCAGCTTTCGCCATTCAATATTGCCCCAAGTTATATCGTACCAATGTTTTACTTAACCTAACCTCAATTTGTAGATGTTAAAAATCACTGAGTTAAAAGATTGGAAGAGAATTTTAGAGGTATTAAAGAAGAAAGTTAGTTATTATTTATTAATATACATATGAGAGTAATAGAAAACAGAAATATTTTATTCCCTAACGTACTTAAAGAAGAACAAAATAATGAGAATAGTTGTCATCTCTTTGTAATCTTACTGTTGGACAGAGATTTCCGCTTTTAAAAAATGTTTCTGGCCAAAATATACTACGTGGACCAAGTTTCAATTGGAAGACGTAACTACTAACAAGAATATATAATCCAATTTTAACCTCATTTCAGTTTGTGTTCTATTTGACTTTGGATTATAGGTTCCATTGGATAGAATGAGCAACTGATTCAGCTGACTGAAGAGAGAATTCGTAATATCTGTTAGGTTAAAAAATCAGTAGCATATCGCATCTTAGAGAGTGCATTCCTAGCTGTCAGTAAGGTTTAATGTCTTTTGTCTTTATGTCCACTTTTTTAGTGTTAAAGTGCAGTTTTTATGGCAACAAAAGTACACCGCGGGGATATTTCCGTTTTTCTTCTGTTTGGAATGATCAACTCGAAACCATAATAACGCTTCACAAGTTCCGCAGTTATTCATATAACTTGAGAGCTAATTCAACCAAAAACGCTTTTACGACTAATCGTAAATCTTCCGGCAAAGTTATTTCACGGAAACTTCACGTAAACTTTCTGAGTTCTAGTGTACCTACCTACTATTTTTCCGTTTGAAATACGGGAAATTTCTAGAATAGCGCAGGATGTGGCACGGTTTAATCTTTTGAGCTGGATGTATAAAGAGAAAAAACGAATATTCATGAAAAGAAATTTTTCCCGACGATTTTATAATAAAATTATTCCTATCAAACAAAGGCGGAAGAAACGCACCGCGCCACGGTAATGCAAATTATCATAAATGAGAACTTGATGGCTCGAGTGGACAGCCACTTATTAAATTTATGACTGCTAATGGCATATAACTGAAGCATTTCCGTGCTTCTTAAGGCACGTTAAGCAGTTGCTCCCTATTGCTGTCATTAGGGCGTCAAGTCTTAAACAAGGTCTTATAATATCTTAATGTCTTAGATGTTTGATCTTAATTTCTTTAATACCATTTTCAATTTCCCTTTCTCATTACCCTCTTAAATTGTATCTGGTTTTTTTTTTAACAAGTACTTTTTAAATTATTTTTGTAACTTACGTAATATGACCAGAACAATTGATGAACATCAGGTCTGTAAGCAAAGGGATATTTCAAATTCGATACTCATTGCCTACTTCGTAAGGGACCTATCGTGGCGATTTAATAACAAAGAACCAGAAGACTAATAATGGAATAACTGTCATGTAAAAACGTTTAATTACGTACAACCCGTGAGCAAATTGACGTTGATGACGTCATTATTTTCGTGCAATTACGAAGCCATAGCTTACTGGCAACCGCTTGACCTAATTACCATGTAATTTAAACCGAAAACCGAAGCGCTGTACAATACTTCAGACGAAAATTCAGTCAGTAGTATTTTCCAAGCTTTAAACAAACAACTTATTGTATAACAGTAGTCAATATAATCTTAATTATGTCAATATAACAGTAGGAATATAATGAGTTAACTTCAGCAGCTTCAGCTGGGTGCAACACATTGGTTCCCTTTTTTTTTCGGGTTCTTTAAGAAAGCGCAGAGTCAAAGCATTGGTCACTCGGGTGTTGCGAATATCCATAAGCGACGATGACCACTTACCAGCAGGTAGCCCGCCTGCTTGTTTGCTAAATTAAATAGAAAAAAACAAGACATTTTCCTCCATTAAATTGCTTTAAAACAGCAAAATGATCAGGAAAACCGTGTAATAGAGAATTTAACGGTAATATCTTAGACCTATCGTACCTTTACACGTGACATGAAAAAATTCCAAAAGGGAACATTCGAAAAGGGCAAATGTCAGCCGATAAAGAGGTGTCACGTAGCAAGGAAAATCGAACCTACACGGTATCGTTCAGTCAATAGCGGCCATTCATCATGTGGGTACATGTCCGTGGGAGCACAATGTGTGCCCGCTCGGCCGTAGTTCCGCGATAAATGTTCCTCATATCTACATATATGTTTACCAATAGTGGAATCAGGAGCCCCATCTTCTGTTCAGTCTCTACGAGAGATCCGGTCACGGGAAAATTATTATTGATGCTGACATTTCATTATTAATTGTTACTGGTTTCTTACAACAGAAAATAATATAAGCATAAAATATAAATTTTGTATGAAAAATTGATTATCTGTTATTGAGATATTCAAAAGCAAACGTAGAAATATTATTATAGTGTCATGCTAGGCTATGGAATAGACAGGAAGCACCGACTACCAGAAATCTCTTTTTTTCCAAACCTGACGTTCTTGTTCTAAAAAATTACTCTTATCAGATACGCACGTGACTTAGGAGATTTTTTGCTGCCCTATCAGCTAGTATCTAAGCTTCTTGTTAATCAGTATAAATATATATTGACTGCCTCGTTGGTCCAGTGGTTGCGAGCGCGACTGCCGATCGAGAGGTCCTGGGTTCAAACCCCGGGTCGGGTGCTATTGGAATTTTCTAATTTTGAATTTTTAGTAGTGACTCGGATTCTGGAATCGTGCCCGGTGTATGGCAATAGGCTCACTACCTATTCCATGGGACTTAAACGTAACTGGTGATACGTGGGAGTGTACTACACT
>DWFV01000601.1:0-13527 GCA_018246775.1 Parelbella machaon machaon
TTTTATTTGACAGAGGGTCAACAACATTGCTATTCTGTTAATAAATGTGTTAGTTACCACTTTAATATGACCTATAAGATTATACTAGGTACTTGAAATGATGATTAGCTCTGCTCGGTGATTGTGGAAACGTGAAAGATTCTTACTTAGTATTTAAGTTACAAGCAGCCTAATTAGTACTTTACTTGAGATAATGAACAGGCTCTTAACAAAAATTAAAATGTTTAAGATTTTCTAAATTATATTTCACTAATAGGTCACATTTGAAAGTCCGACGTTCTCGTTAACGTAAAGATTTTACTATTAAATGTTTTTTGAGTATTTATCGTAAAGATGTCTGTATGAAAGGCATTAATTATCACTACACTATTATTACTTTTCACTTACTCAAAATACAATTTTTACTCAATTTTTATACTATTTTCCAAATAATGACATTTTGTACAGCCTTCGAATGTACAGCCTTAGAATTGAGCAAACTTAGCCTCACACCTGACCTGGCATTATCAAAACACATTTAAATTTAAAGTTCTGTACTATCGTGTTGTCGATGTAAAAAAAATCTCATTTGCACATTTTGAATGCGCAACGATTATTTTGTATAAGGTCATATGTATTAGGAAATGTTCGTGTGTGAGACGTGGTGCGAATTAATTTGTCTTTGTGTTTGTGTGTTCACAATTCAAGGATATTAATAACGTGAGTACTTTTGTGTTGGGTTGTGTTGCGTTTCTCAAATGACTCGCGAAAAGGAGTTCCTTTTCAATTGTGTAAGAGTGCTGGTGTCAATGAATATTTTGACGAGTCGGACGTCCGTAGATGTCGTAGAGCTTAGCCCGGTGACTCCTGTTTTCCGTTGGTTAAGATTAACTTTTTTTTTTTAAATATGATATGAATTACTGACTAATTTACGAATTATATGTACACGTTTTTAAAATTTGGGTAAATTAGACATAAGACTTCAACAGTTTAATCTAAATGGTTAAGAGAAAATTAGATAAACGTATCGACATAAAATTGTCAATATACCTAGTTACATTTGTCTTATTGTTATTTTTAATCTCATTTCGCATGTAAACGTTAAGCATAAATTATTATTGTATCTAATCAGTAACATCAGAATTATATTTATGTGTATTGTCAAAAAAACTCTCTTAAGATACTCGCGGAGCAGAGGGCAAATTTTACCTGTATAAATGTTTGTTTTTGTTCGCCTAAAACTTTATAAACGGGTCTTTCTCCTGTTGGATAAGGAACCAATACCTACATATGTATTTCATATTTACAACATGGCGCCTTATACTTTACATAAGAGTACAATACAATAATATGCTTTGATTACTGTTTTATGTTAGACAAGCATACAGAAAAGTGGTTGGTGATTAGTCATAGCATGAGCTGGTTCTCAACCTTGAAAAGCGGAAATTCCAACTTTTCTAACGCTTAGGATTAAGTCGGAAAGCCTCTTGACATATCCTTAGGTTGTGAGGAAATACATGTTAGTATTGTGAAGTAAATAATTCGTCGAATAATAATTATAATTGGTCACTATAATGTTATAATTATACGAGTACTACAATATATTTCCATGTCGTTGACTGTAATACATTTTATTGCCCCGTTAAAGCGTTCATTTATTATGTAAACATTGATAAACTTTTATGTGAGTACGCTTTGTGAGGCATTACCGTATCAATAACACGGAAGAGGATGATAATTTATTATAATAATTATTAATTTATGTACTTATGTATGTAAAACATAATTATTACATATGTAACATGTTTGATTATGATAGTACTTTTGTTTTACATGAACGGTTTTCAAGTAATTTCATTCATAAATTATCTTCAATATATCTTCTCTATATGTAATAGATACTGAATGCCTTTTTGTAGATATCTATTATACATGAATAGGCACTACAACCAAGTAAACCAACATTTTATACAACTAAGAATATTTCCACGCAGCAACACTGAGCAAGGTCACGGGAAAAAACTCAAACGTTGATCGATTAGTGAAACGGAAGGAGATGTAACTTTCTCGTTAGCTTGATGCCTCCCCGACGCTCGGCCGCCGGCGTTTCTTTATAACTTTGCCTTTGAAATGTCAAGAACGTACAGCCAAAGTACCGGTGTATTAGAACGATATACACCTGTGGCTAGTCGCTATACAGACGTCGCCGCTCGTCAATGGATCACTACGTATTTCTTTGCATTTAACTGCTATTTTATTCTATAATAACTAATAGTCACCATTAATACGTGCATTGTCCCTGCTCAACGGAGTCCTGCCTTGGGATCCAAGTCTGGACTTACTTGTTTCAACGCCTGCTGCATTTCGCAGAACTGCCAGAAAATATATTCAGTCTCTGTAAACGACTTAGAGAATTGATCCGTAATGTTTACATAAATTGTGACTGGTTAAATAAATAAATAAATAAGTATAAAAATGTTTCGCCGTCATTGAACTTTGAATATTGCCGATTCAATTCAATATTCAATTTAGAAGCTCGCTATAAATAGCAGTAAAACTTCGTATAGCTATACAGTTAGGTAGAAAATTCTTCACAAACAACCAATGAAAATCTATGGCGTAGAAAAATTGTAGTGTTTGTGAAAGTCCAGTTGAGAATGTTCATGTCACAAGTGACGTATGTATGTTTTAATTGTTCCGTCGACCCAAATGTTCAAGTATGCTAATTTTTAAACTCCATTATATAGACTAATTTGTCTGTACGTCCGTGTACGTATTGATATTCATTAGCCCCACTTACGTGCTTAACTGTGTATTATCATTCATATGCAGTTGAACGTACGGGAAATGGGTACCTGACGTTGATCTAGAATATATTTTAATTTTCACTAAGTAAAAACGAGTTTTGTGGTATATTCTCATATATAGTTACTAATTACATGAGTAATCGTAAATATACGACAAAACAATATTTTACAAAAAAGATTTGAATTACAATTATTCGTCGCCAAAAACTTCTATTAAGCAGAGTTGTGCCTTCGTTTTTGATATTCATCTAAACTGGTTGTACGGGCTCGTTGTACTATTTTGAAAAAATAACAGATCCTATATGATAGCGCTCATAGACCTCGGCGACTGACACAATTTGTTAGTAAAAAGCGCCCACGAACGGGCTCTAATCGTTCATGATAAGCACGTAATAAATTTGTTCCTGGTCCTGGTAGAACAATTCTTTTTTTCGTTCGACCCTTTTGTCATTCCACTGTTGGAATATAGATCTTCTCTCAAGATCAGAGGGTTAAGGTTATTGTACAACTGTAGGATAACTTAATAACGAATAACCAATATCTTCAAATTCACCGAAGCGGTGCCGTGGAATCCTTCAATCCAGTAGGATACGTAGTAACGTACCCAGCAGTTAAATGTGAAAGAATCGCTGGCGACTCCATACCAGCCTGTTTTGATTGCTATTTCATTGTATGACAAAAAATAGTCAGTGTGACATGCACGCTTGACGCAATGACAATTGTTGCACTGTCACATGCCATTACTTCATGGCAACTCCAGTTTTTATGGTAAATGCGCACTGTGTCGACAACGTTTCATTTGTTATTCATTAAATGCATGTCGCGGAATACAGCGGGGAGATCCAGTTGCATATTCCTAATACAACATAAGTGAGATTTTATTTTTTTATAAAGGACTTTATTTTAGGCTTTTGTCAAGTTTGTAAATTCATTTGATATTAACTCTTAGCTGGCAAGTGAACTATACAAAGTTTATTTTAACGATCACTGGAGCAACGTGGTGGTGCATGATTCAGATATCCCATAGTTTTAAGAGAGACCTATTCCCGGCGGTAGAACGTCATTATGTAAGTTTTTAAATCGTTATACTTACTATACAATACAAAGTCAAGTTGAATTATAGGGACGTGTTATCGCTAAAAAGTAATAATCATGTTGATTTGTTGTTTGTGTTTCTGTTTGTATGATTAAAAAGCAATTTTAATTAAAATTTTGATTTAATAAATTTTGAATAAAAATTTCCATGAATACTCATTTAGCATAAAATCAAATCAGGTTTGTAATTAAAACGAAATATTTTCCCCGAGTCTATGTCAATGTATAAACTCTTACTAAGTGTCATTAAAATTTATATTTAAATGAAATCGATACATTATTTATTAATCAAAAATATTTATTCATCGAGATCGTTATGTTCAACCAAAACTGATAGTATATTTATATTTTTTTTTAAATAATCGTTATCATGGGTCTCCTTTTACGTAGCCCGTGTATGGGTCGGTAGACGTCACACGACTTAAGAGTACATTATGGACAAATCCACGATGTTGGACCTTCGTCAAGATGTTTTCCTTCATGGTTACAGAAAGTAATATTTCATTCTTAAACACACATATTTGTAAATAAAGAAGCACGTGCTAGAATTGAACCCCAGTTCGGAAAAAGAAGCTGAATTGTAAACCACTTGGCTTTAATTGCTTGTTTTTGTAATACATTTGTTAATTACTACAATAGATTTTTTTTATTTTACCAAATGAGGCCTATATTAACATTACATTACTAGGGCCATTAACGAAATACATTCCAATCCATCGTACACAGATCACTCACGTATGTAAATAAATGCCCCATCAAATTAATATGTGTAATTATGTATGTTTTTTTTTTATATTTGCTCACTACATAGTAGAGCCCATCAACGGATAATTACTAACTGACTTTGTTTATCGTAACAAATTCTCGTAACCGTCTGTAAACATTATTATCGTAGCAACACATAATGTTATTGCCTAAAGATAGCATTGTTACTGACAGAAAACATTATCAAATGTAGCGTAATGACATTCCCTATTTACTTATGTCATCTCATGTTTTAACCGTTCCTCTTTTGAAATATCTTTGTTATTCTAAATTAAGGTATGTATGAAGGTAATAAGAAAAGCCTTCATTTGATAATAAGTAAATAGCATGAAGAATACAGCAAATATTAAATATTTGGCAAACGTAGCGTAGGACGTCCTCCAGCTAGGTGGAGTGACGATATACGCAAAGTGACTGGCAGTGGTTGGATGCGAAGAGCTGAAGATCGAGCTCAGCGGCGTGTCATTGGAAAGAGAGAGAGATTAGATTGCCTATGCCCAGCAGTGGACGGGTGTAGGCTGATGATGATGACGATGATGATGAAGAATATGGATACACGAAATCTGGATATTTGTATATATATTTGTAATATATGTGTCAGTAGTCAGTACCTACCACTATCATACACGTGTTTCATGCCGAAATGAAGCATGTTCAGGGTTTCTACCCGTAACTGATAACTGCAATTGGTGCATGAAGTTATTAATATGATATCATGTCATACACTGTATTCATTTATTAGCACGAAGTGCGTATTGTAAACTAATGTATAGTATAGTTTATGTTCGAATTATTTGCTTAATTAATAGAAACGTCGTGTAAATTTTCATTTTAAGTACACAATATAAAAAAGGTATCTATGATTGCAATTTCTGAACAAACATTGCTTTCTGATTACCCTTGTTATGAGTTTAACCCTGTATAATTATTAGGTGTGCAGTATCTGACGTAATTCTATGAAAGGAAAAAAACATGGAGAATCTGCTTTAAAGGTATCGTATTAGTGTTCTACTGTCTGCTACTTCCGGTTTGGCTTCAGTTGTTCCGGAAATTTTGTATTATTCACTTTTAAATACGCATTATCAACGCGTCACAATGCATGTGATAACAGTAATCAGACCTTGACACACTACTCATACATACGTACATTTTATTGAAAACGGCCTTGCTATCTATTTGTTGGTTGAAGTATTGTCTGGTGCTACGTGGACAACAATTAAAATTATGATAGCGGTAAATTTAAATGTTTCATAAAACTGTATGTTGCAGGATTTTGTATGTACAGATACTCTGATGATGATGACTTCCGATGAAAAATAGCAGGGACTATTGGCACTAGGTGCTTTCTGTCTGCCTCGTGAGGGCCCAGACGTGTTCTCTTACAATCAATGACTTGCCAAATGACACACCAGTATTACACATTGACAAATAATTCGTGATATTTTTCCAAATTCTTGGTAGCTGACTTAGTTCCGTTTGGTATAACTAATGTCCCAGTTTGTGGTCACGTCGTGCTACTACCAAGTGACCGTGGCGTCACAGTGTGGCCGCTAGTGTGTATCAAGCTTTATCAAAATGCAATTCCACTGTTGCAAACATTTCACCATTGTTCTGCTTGGAGCTTTCCTACCGCTTTTGTTGAAGGTTTTTCACCTTCATTACATTGAACTTGCATTACCGCTGGTCCCATATCCACGTAGGTATATTAAACCAGCAGAGGTTATACATGTGTTTATACTATGTCTGTATCTGACGTTATGTACTACAAAACGTCTCGGGTAGCAGGTAAAACTGAAATACTACAGTTTTTATATTCACACTAGGGAATGCACTAACATTGTCTAACTTTTATGTAAAGGCTGTTAGTTTTGTACATATAATTTATTGTTACGGTATTTACCTATGACATAGCATCGTTTAGAAAATATTCATTAGGTATACTGCTAACATAACAATCGTAAGCATCATTTAGTTATTTAATCGCACTTTGGATAGGTTCAAAATTTCATATTCGTTTCGTTCTGTTTCGTTTGTCGAGTGAACTATTTCGTTCGCTTCGTTTAAAGCTAAACTCGATATGAATATATTACGCCGGCCCGGTATTATCCTCCTCGGACACCCTTGAGCAGGTGAGTCATCCGGCACGGAGCCGGGCATTGTCCTGTAATGTTCTTTGTTTCCGCACTGGACTCGTGTAAAGTTCTGTGTAGCTACGTCTAGCCCATATCACTTGGGGGAGATCTTGTCGCTATCTGCTCGTTCAAATATTAGATGGGAATATACACGTGGTCGCTTCCTGATATGTTGTTTTCTCCGTGTTTCTTTCGTGTAAGTTGACAATGAATGAATGTATAACCCAATATTATTATTTGTTAAATTAGACTTAACTCAATAATTGCTCGTATTTTAATGTGTGTCAGACATAATATTATTCTTTCTTAAATTATTACTAAATTATATCTTCTCAGTTTCGCATAAAAATTTCCGATTTATTTATGGATATATAAAAAGAGAAAAATACGGTTTTGAATGTCATGACAAAAACAGTGTGGCATTGTTATAAACTTATTGGTTTTAAGGTTCAGTAGAATACAGAACTGCTTTTTATAACTAACATGTTTTTGAATCCAATGTTTAATGTACTGCCAATAACACGATGTTTTTTTTTTCAAATGTTTGCAGCAAGATGCATTAGAATTAAAAGCTTTCCTTCCATTGACCTGTCGAAACCTGTGGGTGTTTCTGACCTTGCAGAGTACTGAGCTTTAAATGGCGTGGACCGTATTACTTACTTCGCTAGTTTCGGAGATTTCTGAGTGTGGCTGACGGCACAGCCAGTGTTTGGTTTGTTTGGTTAAGGTACGTGAGTCGTCGTCTCCCTCGACACCTCCAACAATCAGTATTCGCAAAGTATGTACATCTATAATTTATAAGTATGTACATTTATAATTTTATTCTGTCATAGAAAAAATATAAATGAATGAACATAAAGTAATATTTTTAAGCATCGTATATATTTGTAGAACAAAAGGCGGTCGGCTTGCGATTTAATCGAACGGGCCTAATCCACATACGACAAAAATAATTGTCACTTATTTACTTTGTCGTATAATTTAATCTTAGTAAATACGCTATTAGGTTGTCCTAACAGATCTTACGCGTTCCGTAAAGCGATTAGCCATTCCACTGTCGTCTCGAAGCTTTACCTTAAGCGAGTGTGTAATTAGCAACCCCACTCGTTACCACATTGGTCATTGTCGGTAGTCACGTGAACTTTCAGGGTGGAGTCGACGGACTTGTTTTTTTTTTCTTTATTCATTAATTTGAGGTTAATGTTCTTAGGAGTTCTCCCCCGAGACTTTCATATTCATTGTTATAGTCGTCTGTTATAATTATTGGTAAAGTACTGAAGCGAACTTTGAATGTGTCAAGTCTCAATGGACAGTCTCATTCAGTCTTATTGAGCTTTAAACTTATGAATTAAAATAAATGTAATAATAAATTTGCTTGACTAATTTATATGCACAGCTTAATTTAACATTTTTTGTGTAAAAATAAAGCAATTCAAACACTAACAGTAATCAAAAGTCGTGTAAATATCTGTGGTCATTAGCACGCACGTGGGCGATCGCGAAGGTTCGATGAACCGTTCGCGGTGTTTTTGTTCCCTCGTAACACCACTGACCCGCTAGTTTACATCTCGCCCACGCGTCCAACGTCACCGTGTGAGGTATCAGTCACTCATCACTGCTGTACCACTCGATTCACGACTTGCGTGACTCGCGCGCCGTGAGGCCCCCGCCATCAGCGCACGACTGAACCCTTCCAATATTCTCGGATCTCAACGTATTAAAAAACTAATATTTATATACATACTAGCTGACCCGGCGGACTTCGTACCGCCTAACAACTTGTTGTTCTGCCCTCGCATTTTAAATCTCTGATATCTTTTAAAATATTCATTTTAATGATACGCGGTAAAGGGCAATTTAGATCTACATTACATACATAATTTAACTAAAATATTTGCATGCAAAATAATACTGTATTGTTTAAAATAGCTTCGTAAATAACCCATAATTTTTTTGTAACATGTGAAAGATAACAATGGTTACTGTGGTTTAGCTTTAGGAGAACCATCGCGAACATTTTTGTAGACCTTTTAAAAATATACAATTCCCCAGTACATTATTTTTATCTATCTAGTAAGGTCTTGACAGCGCTTGCAATGTAAGCGCACAAAAATTAGTTTTTTACGACATCACGTTACAATTTTTTTATCTCTTGGTTTTTCTCAAGTACAATACGCATGTATTATCTGTATATTAATACTTGAAGCAAAAACTATGTACCCTTTTTACGAAAATTGCGCGGGCGGAGGAGTATGAAATTTGGCACACTTTTAGTTTATATAGAGAAGTGCAGAATGCTAATCTTTAAAAAAAATTATCTAACAACTGATTAATATTATTTGACTGTAGTGTCACAAAATGTCAAGCATATAAGTTAAGCAAGAAACGAAAGAGTAGGTATATACTACTCTTTCGTTTCTGGTTAAAGTCTGTGGTCAAATTGATACTAGATGAATATTGTTTGTCTTTAATATTTAAGATATGTGTAATATGTATTGCAAATACTTTAAATTGAATTAAATAAATCATTTATTATTTACGTTCCCATTGTCAATGTCAGACATGAGACGGATGGTTGTCAATAAGTAGCACAGAGGAAAGATTTATGTAAGGGTAGTCTTTGACATTAGAACCTAGAGAACGTTCAAAAAGATTTTTTATAATTTACGATCGAATTTCGATCCCTACTGGGCCACTAGTAATAATAATAATTCCACAGAATATATATTTTATTTTGGCAATAGGCTCGTCTGTTATACGGTGGAAAGTATAATATAATAGGTGAATAATGTAATTTACTACACCTGTGCCTGCCTCCTCGGAGAAATACAGGCGTGATGTAATGTTTACATGTCTTATGACGAATTTTCGAAAATATTCATATTTATGAAGAATTTATGTAACGAATTGCTAGTGACACTACACTGTCTCATTCTGCGGACATTTTCAAAGGGCTGTCAGCGAGTCCCGTCCAGTCCCGAAATCGCTCCCGGCCAGATGCAAAGAAGGCCCGGATGGTACAAAGAAACGTCAAATGTAACAGATCAAAGGTCTAAGAGGTTAGCTCCAGGCGATTTTGCCTTTGTTATAACAACTGAGGGCCCTTGACGTTTCTTTGATACACCTGGACGGCTAGTGCCATGTCTTTGTTTTGTATAGTTTTTGGGAAAATGAAATTGTTATGTAATAAACGCTGATGCTTAAGTTCAAAAAAACGAATAAATTAAAAAAATATATTCACAAATACACTTGTAAACGAGTTGCACGGCCCCCTGAACCAGGTGATAATACCTGTATTAATGAGTACTCTGCTCATCCGTAAGGACATATAACATTCAAAATTTGTAATAATACTTGTATGTGTGTGCGTATGTGTCTGAGTGTGTATGTCTGAGTGTTTCGATTGAAAATGTTTCGATTTGGTTTATATTCGATCAAATTTAAAATGCAGAGGCGCATTGCATAGATTCCTTACAGACTAACTTATCTATTTTACTCACAGCTTATAATTAGGTCTCACTTCGACAGCGACATAAGGCGCTGGTCTGATACGATGTCATTTGTCCCGTTGATACGACGAGATTTGTCATACGAAGCTGACGGTCAAAACTAGATGTGCTAAGCTCAGCTTATACTAAAAGACATGTCCAACAGCGGACTGAGTCTAGACTAGTCTAGACGGTAATGATGATGTTGACGTCCAAAAGCTTAAAGGCTTTTGATAGGCTTTTTTATTTGAATCGAGCCTACGCGGTGCAAAATATCTAAAACCTCATTCACATGAAGCCAAGCCCAAAAATTTTGATTGTCTGTCATTCCTGAAAACTGAAATGCAATTAGCTCCTCGTCAGTGTGGAGGCTCGCTGAAAATCTGAAAACGTGGCTCGCTGCAAACGTACTGAAGTTAAAGATGTCAGAGCGTTGAGCGGCAGAGCTGCCTAGCTCCCGATGAAACTAATCAAAACACCGACATTGAGCTCTTGCCGAAGCGCCGGATTCGAATAGTGGGTAGCGGAAAGCGGAAAACGTAATTTATAAACCAATAGTATACTCGTAGTCCGTGCACTATTCAATTGAAATTGATTGAAAATTCATCATCTGATTTCTTCTTATAAATCTTAGTTGCCCAAAATCTTATTTAAAACATATAAAAAATGCCAATCAAGACTTGTAAAGTGTGGTTATATACATTCGACACGAATTTGTTGTAAAAATGTGTAATCTTAAACTTTTTTTCCAACAAAACTTCAGTTGGCTACACAATCCGTTGTGCGAAGTTTTATATTTAATATGGAAATAAATAAATCAGGACAATAAGTATATTTAATATAAATCGAATGCGATGGGTCTGCGCGGTCTGGTACCACTGAGCTGGTTTGGACGGAGCCCACTAAGGTAATGAACAATCAGACCGTGTCATGCACACATACCGCGGGTCAGCGCGGGCTAAACGAGGACTAAAGGTGTCTGCACACTATCCATAACACACTTAACCATAAAACTGAGTATCAGCATCAAATGTAACATTGTCACAAGATATAGTCAATATGATTTTTTTGCTCATTAGCATAGCGAATCATTTAACCATAGTACCAAGTTCAATTTTGAGGATTAAAGAAATTGGTCATACATTAATTTAATGCCGGTTATGAACTACAAATGTTTCATTAAATAAGCCACAGAAAGACATTATTACGAAGCAACGATTCGACATTTAACAATTAAAGTTACATCAGTACCTACAGTACATATTTTTGTACAAAATAAACACTGCCGAATAAACTTAACGATGTTGACGATATTTTATAACAGATGGCATCACCTGTACGTACCGTTAATTTCAAATTACCTAATTGAGAGTGTTTTTTAAAGTATACTATAGAAATTGACATAGTTTCTAAGAGTCTGTTATATATAAATACATTTAAAATCAAACATATATAATTAACAAGAATAAGAAATAATAAAAAATATCGAACAGGCCACAAGGGTAAATTGATACACTTTAGGGAAACATAAGTCATATTCAGTGAATGCACAGATATGCGCGGAAAAACAAGCTTACAATTACCGTGAGATAGATGACTAACTCGTGCACGATAACTGGAGATTCGCGTGATGACGTCTTACCGGCGTATTTGTGCAGAGCAAAATAGATCTGTTATCAATTTTCTTAATATACACTGACAGAAAGTAACTCGAGTCAAAAGTCAAAAGTGTAACTCGAGTCTTGAGTCTTATTATTAGGTCTATGCTCACGGGTTGTATGCATATTATGTAAATAGATGATAACGTTTATTATTAACGTTAAATAATTAAAATTACCTTTTCCAGCCCGTGTTATCTGAGCTTTGTGGTTTTCATGCTGTGTGGGAAGAATACGATGTAAATAATAACATGCTTCAATTTAAAGGTTTGAGTCAGCTAATGCCGGAGAAACGATAGCTGTGCTCTGTTTGGTACTTGTGAGTATACTCATTTAAGAAATGGTAATGAAAATAAAAAATAATAATTGAAATTTTTACTAGTTGTTAACATAAATCAAGCACAGTGTGGTTGTTTATTTCCATTATAAACATTTGATATCTGTAATTATTCTCCCTACAGCTTGGCAGGGATATTTTGTGTAACTGTAGGTCTGACAATGTTATACCAGTAAAGAATGGCGAAGTTTTTACACAGTGTTAAAGGCTTAGTACAATATTTAACAGGGCTGACTTCTGGAACAAAGATATTTGGAAAACCATGGAATAGACATTTGTAAAAATGCCGCTTAGAATCAAGTCCATATTTTATAACAAAACCTATGAAGGTTAAATAAAGAAAAAAAAAGAACAAATGAATACTGTTTATGCATAATTTCACATAAGTATCGGAGGGCTAGCACCGAGTATCAAAATATCTCTATCCTTAGAGACCTGACGCCCTGTTACATTCATCACTCTCTTCATATACGAGAATTCGGAGTCACTCTTGTCTCGAAAACAATCACTCATTTCATGCAACTCAATACAGTTTATTATTGATAATTTTCGTAAATAAGCTTTCAAAACCACTTATTGATTGTGTCGGTTATAATAGAAGTTATTGAGGAGTTTCTTACACATCGCATGTGGACATATAAATACGGTAAGTGCAAATGACCTAAGCCATATTGTTCGGAAATCGACCTCACAAGCTCTCAGTGTACAACCCGACTGAGCGGCAAACAGACGACATGAAATTCTTAGTAAGTGTTATATTATTTGCATATTCATTAATTCAGAACGAGTTTTAAATAATATAAAATATGTCAATTTGTTTCATTTCCCGCCAAAATGTATTATTATGTATGAATGATAAATTTTTATTCTGTATCGTTGTGTTTATTTGTCGGTGCTGTGAAATAGATAATAAATATGTCAGATGTCAAGTTTGTTTATTATTGTTTAGACGAAGGAAATCGTATGTTATATTCTTTATATATCTTGTTTTTTATATTCTTTAGTGCCATCGTACAGTTGATTTTTTAGTTATAGACTTGTTTTGATTCTGTGTGGGTATTTTATTTAAAATTAATTATTACTTATCAGTCCATAAATGTGATAGACACAGTGATATAAACAAGTATTTTGTTATGCCTACTTCCAATACGTGTAGACTGAGGTTCAGGATTTCTTGCTAATATTAATTATTATGACTTAAAATAAATATGTTTTAATATTATTGCGTATCAATTACAATATTTTTAGTTAATTGAGTATTTCTTG
>DWFV01000602.1:0-13526 GCA_018246775.1 Parelbella machaon machaon
GTAATACAGGCTTATGTTCTTATGTTATGTGATATCATCATCAGGAGTGCATCACAATTCTTAGGCATAGCAACGCCCTTGTAGCAGTTTCGTTCCGGACAATTTTGAACTAATGTCAAATTAATGTCCACCAAATGTATTTAATGGTCCTATTAGATACCTATCGGTACTTACCGACTAATAGACTTCTTACAACTGAAACTAAATGGACTAAAAGGCACTAATGGTCTTGTTACTTCGGTCCCGCTATTGACAAACATTGGTTTGTTGCAGGTGTCAAGAAATAACAATGGACTCTTTTCATGAGAGCTCAGAGGAAGTATGTAGGTATAGATCATAACAATCTTTTAAATGAATTTTTGCTTTTTAAAGGCATCCAATGTGGGCACAGGCGTCATCTTTTGACGATACGTGATTAATCTTGACAGATTTTTTTAACGCTTTTGGACCGTAATCATATCCCACAGTACATTGGGCCGACTAGTTGACATGCATATTATTTTAAATGACGGAATTATTTACACAAATATGTAAATATTCCTTCTGCATTTGGGGTCCTTTAATAAGAACTGTACAAAGTCAATGTTTGTTCCTGTCACACGGTGGAAAAGTTCAAGGCGTCGTGAATCACCTCGACTTCCTTTAGGACACTCGTACCGACATGCGACATAAAACTGTGTGATATTATGAAAATGGTACTACATTTTTCCTCTCAGCACTTATGTACCAAATTAATAAATATTACGATACTTTTGTAACAACATGACTGGCCAACTGCAAGCGCGAGTGGACCTGGGTTTAATTCCTGGGTCGGATAGTATTGGATTTTTCTAACTTGGAGTTTTTAGAAGAAATTTCTATTGGCAAGGAACGTGACTCTGTCCTCGATGGATGTCAGTAGGCTCACCACTTATTCCCTAGTGGAACGTAAACGTACCTGATGAAGCGTGGGCGTGTACTATATTCCTCTGCCAATAATTTCGGGGTTTACGGGCGTCAGGTTACGGGTCCGGATGTCACGTTTTATTTATAACAGCTGAGGATCCTGGATGAAGGATTACGACATTAAATATTTTAATTGTTACGGATATCAGTGTCTGTAACTAAAATATCAAATTATTGTGGCTCAAATTATTTTTTATCGATAAATACTGTTTAATATATTAACACTACTTTTTATAATAAATTGTTTAATCGCTTATTATTTTTATATATTAAATTCATTTTTAAATACTGCCTAAACGTTAGTAGAAAATACGTACTTATGTTTTATAAATTCAATGATAACAAATAGTATCATAACAGCCAGTAATAACAAATGTGGTTTTAAATAGTTAACGTTTAGATAACTGGTACTGATATCAAAAAATAGGAATATTTTTTATATCACCTACTTTGTTAAAGTTTCGTGACGTCAGCAGAGGCTGTCAGGTGTATATCAAGTAAATATAAGATTTACATTAACACAGTACTTATTCCGATGATCTGTGAAGTGGTTTAACGTACTATTAAATTTTAATCTCAAGTTTTGGGGGCTGTCAATATTTTGTATGAAACCTAACACAAAATTGCGACTGTATTTCCGGCACGATGACTGGCACGATAGGCACAGACGCTTCTCTAGTACGCTTACTACTCCCACGTTTTACTTATTATATGTCCCAAGGAATAGAGGGTGAGCCAATCGTCATTTACCAGGCTTAAATCCAAAATCCAACGTAGTATGGGGAATTTCAAGTTACAAAAACCAAATAGCACTTTGCCCTATCCGGGATATAATCCAGGGCCTCTTGCTCGGCAGTGGCGCTTGCAACCACTGGACCAACGAGGCAGTCAAGTGTGTGAATGTCAACAAGGCAGTATATGAAACCTACTGTTTTCTTTTTGTAATGACATTGAAGTTGTCAACAAAACGTACCAAGGTTCTTATCAGAATTGAAAAATCATGGATTTTATTGCAAATTTATCACCTAAATCCATGTAAACAGTATGACAATAACTTTGACAACGGCAGCAAGTTTGACGTTAAACTGTCGCGATATGTTTAATGTAATGTACTATAAGTTATCTGTACAAGCATATAAGTACCTTTCTCTAGAATCCAGAGAGAAAGAGGACAGACGTGTCCGCTGTACGAGACACAAGTAAAAGTATTAAACAAACTTGACCATAACTTATCTGTTGCTTGTTGACCAAATTGTAAGAATGACAATGAAAAATATTGAGATTCGTCAATGGGTTAAGAGCGTGCAGTAAAGAAAGCTGGCTACCTTGAACAGGTGGCATACATTAAAATATAACTGTGAAACGTATGTAGAGGGCTCTTGTAGTCACTGCTGAGGTTATTAGGTCACTTCTGCCTATCCCTTCGGGGATTACGGGCGTGATGTTGCTAATACAATGTACTAGCTGACTGCTAAGGTAAATTTAACTTATTCCCCAAGGATATTGCACAAGGACGGTACAATTAAGGACTCTGCAGTGTCGTATAATGTTATACTTTAGTATAGGCATCATCATCAATGAAGTATACTGCGCGGTAAATAAACAGTTATATTATAAGAGTTTAAAGAGATACCTTCAGGACACAATATTAAAAATGAGAGTAAAAAAGACAAGGAAAAAGTAAAATTAAGACACTAAAGCAGTCTATCAGCGATTACAGTAATTGTTTGCCTAGGTGACTTTGACTTCCTCGTCGGTCTAGTGTTTGCAAGCGCGGTTGCTTTCCAGAGGTCCCGAGTTCGAACCCCGGGTCGGGTAAAGTATGATGGGTTTTTCTATCTCAAAATTCACAGTGCTCGGTGTATGGCTATAGGCTGTTATTATATCGGATGTACATATATCATAATTGGCGAAAAGTAGGAGTAGGTATAGTGGGATACCTCTGTCTACCACTTAAAGGAAATACGGCCGTGAGGTCGTGTACCTAAATATTACTAAATTGTATTTTGATTGAGGAATTATAGAGAAGATTGATTTAACTGGTGAAGCGTGGGAGTGTACTAAACTCCTCTGCCTACCCCTCCGGGATTACAGGCGTGGTGTTGCGTTGATGTTACGATTTATAGAGATACATACGAGCGACGTGTACGTGTTAAATTTTAGCACGGAACACGTGTCTCGAGACGACAACATTCGGCTGATTTATAATTAATTAAGGCAATACGTGATGAGAAATACACGCTGCTTATGTCCGATACGTGTTTTTTTAGCGTGTGTTTATTTTAATATGTCATAACAAATTGCAAAACGAGTGCTGTCCATTTTTCTCAAAAACATTATATAATTCAAAATTATTCTAACCTCACGTTTGTATCTCCCCGAAAACATAGGTAGAGGAGTGTGGTTCATTCCCATGTTTTAATACAAACCTATTTACTAACAAAAGGCTGTCTAGCATAACATACCATAACGCCTGTATATTTCCGAAGGAATACAGGGAGGGAGTGAGGGAGGGAGGGGAGGGAGGTAAGGAGTGTAGTACTCCCACGTTTCTGCTGTCTAGCTGCTGAACACATATACTTACACCGTGCGGAAATCAAGATTCCGAGCTTCTACCCAATAATACTCAACGCTGGGATTAAACTCATCGACAATTGCTCAGCTGTCGTGGTTGCAACCACTTGACCAATTAGGCAGCCGATGATATGGAGGCAGGTATCTGGTAATATCACACGAAAATAACGCTTTGAAGTCACAAAGACATGCGAAGAGCAAGTGTTCTTTAATCCAAAAGTAAAAAAAGGGAATATGTATGAGAAAAACAATTTATTATTGTTCGAAAAATATTTTATTTATCGTAAGCTTTATGACTTTATACAGAAGTAACGTGTGATTCATATGACTCTATGTGTAGCTCAAGTATATTAAATATTCGATTAGAGAGCTACGGTATTAGTAAAAACTAATATTGTCAACTTGTTAATCTTTCACTAACATTAAGTCATAAGACTAATACCACATTGCCACTACAAAGTCGCTGATGACTATAAAATAAAATAGCGTAGAACTCATTAATAGATTAGGTACTATTATTAATAAACATATAATGTAATTATTAAAGTGGTAATATTGTATATTATTTAACAACGGGTCCAACAGTGGAGCGCTAAAAGGAATGATGGTGATGTATTTAGTCCAACGACGTTAACTTATGAGACGAAGTACTGAAGCCATTTTTTTTCTCTATATGTCTTCATAACAAGTGATACGTTTTAAAAAAATAGATGTTAAAATATAAATATAAGAACATCGAGTTTCTTAATGCGTTTTCACAGTTATGATCGCATTTCAACCCAATTCCTACATATTACAGGAAATAATTGTACCTTTTTTGTTTTTTTAATTTTTAATTTTTTTATTAGACAATTTATATGTAGGTACCGCGTTGCCTCCTAAATCTCCCCCAATCGGCGTTGCTCCACCCGGAAATAGAAAAAACTTTAAAACATTTTATTTTGATTTTTAATTAAATGAATGAACAAAATTATCTGGAATATTTACCGCATTTCCTATAAGCAGTAAGTTATACAATGTGTCGTTTGCATAATAAAATGTATAAAGCACCCCTGTATTTACCTGAATGAGTATGTAAAGGATTTTAGGTACTCCCAAGTTAGTATAATAACACTAAAAAAATAGTTTATTGTTAATTTTAACGAATTTTTCTATACGTTACATTACAATAATTGTTTCAAAATCATTTATACGTAACTATATTTGACATACTGTAAGTAATTAATAGCTAACTGTCAGTATAATGTACCCCGTCTCCCCTACGTATTAGTAATGTATCAAAATGTATGTTGCTTTCCAACAGGCCCATCAAAGAAAACTGTCATCAGCTATTACAAGTCATTATTAATTCACTTCATATTAACTATCACAATAATGACATCATAATTGATAATAAAATGCTTAGTTTCCCATTATTTTTACATTAACATTAGTCTTCTCAGTTTTGACAGCAATACCAGTCGTATAGCCGCCATTTTAATTCGAATTATAACCGAATATTTTAAAAAGAGCTTCGCGAAACTTCGTAAAAGATTATAAATTGATATAAAAAATATCTAATTAAAATTTGTTTATTGACGTTTTAATTATAAATTATGAATTACTTAATTACTCATTAGACTAGTTGTGATTGATTAAATATGTCAGTCTATAGAAGGTTTGTTAGAAATAATAACAATGGCTAGTTATAAAACGATTGTATTAAATTTGTGACTGTGTTTACATGTGATCTATTGAAGTTTAGTACGATTGATTCTCAATAGGTCTTTATTGGGCGATGGTGCTTAAAAATATGCAGAGAAATTGGGAGAGATGAAGATGGGTGGGGAAAGTGTTACACCGTACGCTAAAACTATAAGTAAGAGGCAGCATACCGGCGCGCTCAAAGCTTCATCTCGGTTTGCAACGGAGTGGTAGTGTGATTTTACACGTTTAATTATTGACAGTGTTTGACAATAGTGTGTGTAAATAGTATCAATATTCGGAGCCACCCTCAACTGACGGGGTTGATAAGGTACGTCAAAGATATTTTTTTACTTTTTAATTTACCTTACTGAACTGATAAGACAGGTCAAAGAGTTTTTTTTTTATTTATTTATCTTCAGGGATTGATAAGGTTCAAAGAATCTATTTTTAACTTTTTACTCAATCCGGTGTAGATATGGATCTAATAAGGAATATTAAATCATATAAGTGTTAATAAATATCAATATGTTAATTATTGTTAATTTTAAGCTGAATAAATACTAGAAATTACTCTTTCGGAAATACATTTTTTTTTTATATAATTTTTTTTCATCACGTCAGATTATTAACGGGGTAGACAGTGAGCATCAAGCGTAAATATCCATCCTTACTAACCTGACCGACTTGATCTGCTTTTTATACTTTTATCACTCAATCATTTTTATTTAATTTTATAACGATATCGTTCGTTCCATTAATTAGTTAACGCGTGCGTGTGCTGTTAGATCACCACTGAACGTTGCGAACGTTATTGACTCGGCCAAGTGGAATAGGTACCGGGTTTCATGAAATAATTTTAATAATTACTCGCGAAAGAATAAAGAAACACCACTGAGAGCGGACTGAGTTAAATAATTGCATGTAACAACAGGGCTCCAAGGCTGCCTGTAAATGTATTTCATTAGGTTTCCGCTTCGTGCGATACTAAACTGCATCAGCTTTCAGAACACACGCATCGCAAAACGCGTATTATTTAATATTTGCTTTGAGAAAGCGATATTCTGTGTAGTGCTAAAATGTATTTGAAATTTATACGATTCCAATAGATATATTAAACTGACGTCGGATCCGGATTTAAATTGCTTATTTTGCATTAAAATCTATTTTGAGTCCACGCGTGGTGTGCGTTAACGGTTTTCGAAAATGGTAACAATTCGAATTGAGTGTAATAGTGAAGTGTGAATATTGACGTGTTGGTTTTGAATACTTTTTTTTCTTATTTCTTTACTATTTGTTATGGTAGTATTAGAAATTTTGTGATTTTATAGAAAACGTTAAGTGGCCGGGTGGCTGAGTGTAGGTAAGTAATCAAGGGCGGCTAAAACATAAGTATCAATGGAGATGTGACCACAAAAGTTAGAGTAATGCTGAGTACCGCACGAAACATTGGTACACTACGACAAACACTCCTTGAGCTTCGCTCAGCAAATAGTGATGTGTAAGTCATAACGTGGAGATGGAATGAAGTCACTTTCCAATAGCTATAAAGTAAGATTGCTTTTTACACTCGTGTCTTTACGCGTGACATTCATTTTGTCTTATATGTATTATTTTTTTTTTTGTACATGTTTTTATGTCTTCATCTTTCTCTCATAATGAGGTTTAACGCCGTAGTCTGCCACGCTGTCATATTTTATGTATTACATATTGTAAATCAATGCCTTATTTTTGTTAATTGAACCATATTTTATTGATTCGTTTTAAAAAAGTTCATCTCTTTTTCTTCTAAATTTACCCATGCAGACAAACCACCTGATGGTAAGCAGTCACCGTCGGCTATGGACATGTGCAACTATAGATGCCAATGCGTTGCCGGCTCTTACAATTCGTAACTGCAAACAATACAAAGTACATATCGCTCATTTGCAGAACTGTCATATGTCAAAAACTATATTCTCCGGGAAATTGCTATGAAAGTTTGAAATCATAATTTGTCTATGGCTATTATAATATTCTATGACTTATGACTATTATAATAGAGATAGAATAAGTATGATTTTTAAATTTCGAAGCCGTTTTGAGAAAATTACGTGTTTTGTCAATCTGTCAAATTAGCGATGTATATTTTATTGAATGGTTATTTGAGCTTTTATACACATTTGTACGATATTTTACTGTCATGTTTGTTTATGGTAACGTTTTGAACGAAATGATTATACATCAAGTTATCCTTATTTCGGTCCTATATATTATATATGTACCATCGGTCTAACTACCGCGTAAAGTCAAATATTCATTATGTATTTTAAAATAATGCGTCGATAGATTTATGCATTAACAAATTCTTTTGCGATGTACTTATAAAACCGATAGACTACTATCATTATGAAGCTCATAGTCTGAATAATTTTATAGTCCATTGAACAATCTGAATATATTCGGTACCTAAACTTCGGTAGACGGGCGAGCATAGTAAACAGTCCCATAGTTGGCGATTGAAAATTAGTTATTGATTACTGAAACGATATAATATTTGATATGAATTATATTGAATATTTGTATTTCATATTTAGTTACGATATATCTTTAAAATGATATCTTTGTTTATGCGTTTTCGAGTGGGATTAGATGTGTATAAAAAATATACGTAGAAAATATATCGCCGAGTATCAAAACGTGTTGGCTAGTATCGAAGTAAAGTCGTGCCTGCGTCACAAAGATATTTTTGAAGCACTTAACCACTGCAGGGTCGTGGCTTGAGGTTTCATACTTTGATCACATTTTACTGCTTTGATCCTACGAACGTAGATTTTATCCTAAACCTCAGTAAGTAGGTTAGGTGGGTAGATACGTGCGTTCTTTTGAAATTAACTAGCACCAAATAAAGGTACGCCATTCGTTTAAAAACAAAGCGTACATAAGTACTCAAACGACACATAAATTCATAATAGATGTCACGATATGTGCGTATATTTATATTGTTTATTGGTTTGTTCTTTTAGTCGGCTTTCATGTTAATGTATTTTCACGCCTGTATTTTTCTAAAGGGGTAGGTACAGAAGTGTAATTCAGTCCGACGCTTCACCTGTTATGTTGTGCGTCCCACAGTGGAACAGGTGATGAGCCCATTGCTACACGTTGGGTCCATCATGCTAATGTAATGGAATAAAAAGCGATACAAAAAGTGTGACTATCTTCTCACATCAACGGAAAATAACGAGACACACGAAATATGTATGAATTCAATTTCGTTTTATTTACACTATTTATTAGAGGGCGCGTTTATCTGTATTCGTTTCTTGCGTAAGAATGTATCTGTCATATGTGTTGGCGTATGTTATCGCCATATGTGTTGGCGTTTGTTTTTTATATAGTGTAGCAATTTCTTGTTTCGCATTGAGAGGGTGTCTCGTCCGAGGCGTTTTTGCACAGACTGATGATTTGAGGATCCACTTTTTTAATAATTCGCTAGGGTGTGTAATGTAGGGTGTGCGTGAGTACAAAAAATATAGATACGAGTATATGCGCGTGATCGCGTTAAAAGATCTTTAGAGATAGCTTTCATCGGTCAGAGTTATATTATACAAATCATTTATAAATTAGCTGAAACGCTATTCTAATATATAAATTGAGATTTACAATTTTTATACCTACAATACAGTTAAATTTCGACAGCCATTAACGTTAGGTAGTCATTGAAAAAATTTGATAGTGTGAATTTTGAAGCGTTTGTGTAAACGTAGAAAAGTTGTGAGTTCTAGACCTTTCCAAGTGTTTATGGGTAAGCAAATGTTGCTAAACGTACGGCGTGCTCGCCGGCCTTTGTGCTGGCAAAATAAATTTTACGATGAGCCGTTTCTAGGACAAGTGCGCTGTAAAATTATAGAAAACAATGTTAAATCTTAAACGATTTAAGCGTTTGCGAAATGTGTGCGGCGAGTTTACTTTCGATTAGTTGCGTGCAAGACTAATATTATAAAGCGTTATGCCTACCTACACTCTCATGATTTTCCAGTTTTGCTGTATGTACCATGGAATAGGGTGAGAGACTATTGATATACACCACGCATAAATGCACTTCGGGCTATTACTGGGAATTTTAATTTAGAAACAATAATGCTTTGCTCAACCCCGGGATCGAACCCAGGACCTTTTTCTCAGCAATCGCGCTGACAACCACTCGACCAATGCGGCAGTTAGATTTAGTCACTTAAATTTTGGTTATATTTTACAAATGTTAAGCATACATTTCTCAAAATATCATAAAATCGTCATAATAATGTAATATATCATAGAAATGAATTAGAGACCTCGTTGTAATGTATGGCTATTTAGTTTTCTTTTAAACAAAACGTAACATCACGCCTGTAATCCCAGAAGGGGTAGGTAGTAGTTTTCTTTTATTGTCCAAATAAACTGCTGTGACTATTTATTATACATTGTTTGTAATTGAACAATTATTACATAAATTGTTATGCATTTTGTACGATTAACTATTTTCAACTTCGTTTGTACTGGTTATCTGCAAGAAATTCCTTAATAGTGATAAGACCACAACATTTTTTGTCCTTTCCTTTTGAGACCGATCTATTGTTTCTGTATGGCAATGGACTCACCACGTATTTCATGGGACGTAGAACATAACTGGTGAAACGCGGGAATGTACTACATTCCTCTGCCTATCCTTTCGGCTATTACAGACGGGATTTTACATATTGTTTCTGTATCATCATCACGTCAGCCTTTTTCGTTCCACTACTGGACATATGCCTTTCCCAAGGTGTGTCACAATATTTTATTTTGTATGGTATAACATTATTAGTATTACACCTAAAATTCAAAATTCCTTGGAACATAGTTAGGTACATGAGAATATTATAAGATTTTATTTTACTTGTGGTAGATTTCTCATCTGTCTCTGTTTAAGTCAATATTAGACGAGAGTCTAGCACGATATATCTCATTTATCTTCTAATGAAAGTGGTTATATCTATGTCATTCGCGTTGACCGCTAAATTTAGTCCTTATCAAATTCGAAGTAAGTGTTTGAGAATTGCGTGATTTATTCATCACTCATTTGTATTGCGCTTGGTGAGGAAGACATTTCTAAATCACTATAAACACCCATGTCGCATTACTTTCTTACTATTATTAGTTACTGTCTATAGTCATAAGCATTAGGGTGGGTAAGTCATAATCATTATACATCTACAAGCTAACAGTACCCTATGGTGTTGAAAATGGAAAAAAAAACAGCAAATTAATGTATAATTCCTTAAAGCAATTTAATGTATAATTCCTTAGAGCAATTTAATGTATAATTCCTTTGCGATTACGGATTCACTAGCATCTATTTTGGCAAAAAGCACAAGGATATCTGCGAATTATTTTATCCAAATGAGGCGCAAATAAAGAGGTGTTACATCTTAACATAATCAAAAACAAACAACTGTGTTTCCGTGTATTCTATCGGAACTTTTCAGTAAAAAATACATTTGATTATTTTATGGGAAATAAAAGCTTAAACAATACCATCTTTTGACGACGCGGTGAGAAAACGACGTGTGTAATTAGGCATTCATGTCATTGTTTGGCGGTTAAAACATTCGCTATTTGAATAACAGACTTTGATTAACTCCCTTAATAACAACGGCGAGTGTGCAAAGTTATTGCATTCCATACTTGAATATATATTTGTTATGTACCTTCAGGAATTAATAGCGTTTATTTTATAATACGCCATCTAAATTAACTGTAGCGTATCCTAAATGAACTGTAAAATACATGTATATATTCACACGTATAAAATTTAATGCATAGATTTCTTTTCAAGTAAAGATAGTAACGGCCGAACAGGATTCTAGGAACTATTACTGTTCATGAGCCCAGTTATTATATAAGAAGTTGTTAGTATAAAAATGTTAGTATTCTTAGTCCAGTTATTAAATATTAGTATTAGTGCTGTTAGTAATAGTTAGTATGTCCTGCTCAAGGCTGACCACAGACGCCTTGAGTAGCTACTAAGAACTAATACGTTCGTCACTAGTATACACGTGGAAAGAATGGCATTTTTAGACAGAAATACAAATTGTTCTTGCAACAATAGATTCCCGGTAGAAATAGGTTTTGCGGTAGTATTTCCCTGGCAAACCGTATACATTTCTACCAGCTGAAGTTAATTTACTTGGCGCAAAAGCTGGAGGAGGAATACATTTTTGTGTATTAAGTATGCAGAAATTTGAAAAGTACTTTGTGAATGATATATTTTTATTAGACCAACACCTCGGGTCCCTTATGGGACAGGCTGAGAACAGCAAGTGCCACATACCTCTATAATTACAAATTAGACGTGCTTCTTCCATATTCAACACTCTCTCCAAAGTCACAGGAAGAAAGCAGTGCTGAACAGACATCCAACGAGTTGAGTTGGGCTGGGTGATCGTCACCTTTTAGAGCATAACCTTTATGAAAATAAAATTGTTTTTTGAATACTCTTATTAAAAGTTTATTCGTACATACGTACTGCATTATCTGTATATCCTTCTATCCTGAAGAAACCTGCACATATTAGAGATCCCCATAAAACTCTCCAAGGTGCGCAAAGTCTCCCAACCCGTACTTGGCCAGCATAGCAGACTATGCTTTCATCATCATCATTAGCCTTTCTCAGTCCACTGCTGGACATAGGCCTTCCCAATGAGCGCCATCGCGCCCTATGCTTTAGTACTTTTAATTTTAAGAAGAGACCCATGTCCAACAGTGGAACGATGAAGGGGTCGAGACTGATGTATACATATGTAAGTATGTATGATTTAAGTGACCTATCGTTATCTTGCCTCGAAGACTCGAGGCGCATCAATTTGAATTACATAAGCCCATTTTTACAGTAAATTAATTATCTTGTGAATACATTGCAAAGAATGGAACTTTACATCTCGTTAGAGAAACAAACGATGTAACGAAATAAGACAATGGAATGAGGTATTTTCGTAAAGTAACGGCCAAGTTCAATGTCAATTTATATGATGTTTCATAATTATTAAACAAAATAGTGAATGTAATAATGTGTACCATAAACGCACACGCGCACACAGTTATATGTAAAGATACATATATTTATATATCTTGAAAGTCGGCTAATATAACGACCGGTTGGAAAAAATTTTTTTTTTTAAATATCGAAACTAATTTTACCCTACATTCCAATTTCTCTTTTAGTCATTATTATAGATAGTGCTTTGTCTTTCTCGTTTTACGCACAGTCGCTACGTATCTAATGACTTTATAATTACGCCAGACAGAGAGAGACAGAAAGAGAAAGAGATGGCCGAAAATGATATGATGACCACAGCTAACCACGAGTGTTCTTAATAGTACAAGAGCGTGGAATATTAAAGTAAATATGTTTTAAATTATAGTTTTTTTATTTTTCAAAGCATAAATACTAACGGCGATTTGGTCGCTGATATCGTTAACGGTAAACGGGACGACATTTTCATTGATATGAAGAGAGAAATAGTTAACCGTTTCAACCTAGGAAAGTTTAGGTCTTATGTTTACATAAAAAAGCGGATAAATAATATAGCTATAATGATAGTTAATAATCTATAATGTTATATAAGTGTGTAAAATCCAATAGTACCCGACCTGGGATTTGAACCCAAGACCTCTGGATCAGCAGTCGCGCTTGCAACCACTCTACCAACGAGGCAGTCAATCAGTCAAATTACTTTTAAATCATCATTTTCGTATTTCATGGCTATATTCATTTGTTTCTTTCCGCGTATTTTTTGTGTTTGTATGCGTGTGTGCGCGTCATAATAATATTATCGTGATATTCTATGAACGTTACGTAAATCTGTTTGATATTCCTGGTAGCAGCCCGGAAACTGGATTCGTGCACGGCGTAAAGCAATAATAATAATCGACCCATTGTCATTCCACTGTTGGAATACGGGTCTCCTCTCATATTGAGAGGGTTAAAGCAATAGGCTTTTCCCCCGTTTCAAGGTAAGACGTAGAACATGTGTAAGCGCGCTAAATCATGGCAGTGTGTCACACTATTTTGTGTACCCACTCGGGGAAATATACGTAGAGGTGAAGTAAAAAATTTATGTTGTAAATCTGTCTTTTAATTCGTTTTCATTTGTTTTAATATCAACGGGTGTTGTCATTTTTTACTTAACCGGCCCTCATTTGTTTACATATGAAATAAAACATTTATTTGGTTTAATAATAACTGTAATCTTTAGACTGCCTCGTTGGTCGAGCGGTTGCAAGCGCGACTGCCGATCGGGAGGTCCTGGGTTCAAATCCCGGGT
>DWFV01000603.1:0-13526 GCA_018246775.1 Parelbella machaon machaon
AATCCCTTGCAGGGCGAAGGCGGATATTTCGAGACGTCCAAACCGTGGGAGATCATTGACGAGGTGGCTGGAAGTTTCATTTACGCCGACAAATCCTTCGCCAGCCGCGAGGAGCTGGTGCAATACATTGCGAGCTTGCCACCCGCTCGAGTGTCGGAGGCGGAACCCCCTCGCCCCTTGCTGATCCGTAGCTCGAGCACCCGCATCACGCTGGTCGCGGAGAACGGCCGACAGATCATGCACCAGTACCTCGCTGGGGTTTTGGCGTCAGATGTTGAATATTTATAAGGTTACTTCTATCATAAGTGTGTCGCAATCACTATATCATTTATATAGGATATCCCGCCTTTCACGTAGACATAGAGAAGTCACAGTACTTTTTCTTTTCAATAACTTTGCATAATAATGTCTGGTTTACTCGGAAGTGAGATTATCATTTTCTTTAGTTTTTCGATGATGTAATTCTCACCTACATAATTATGTGTAAAAAGAACAACGAACTCGGTTTGTTAAGTACATTTCTTTAAATTTCTAAAGATTTGGTTATACGATGACGAGTTAATATTAAAATAGTTTTTAATTATTTGTTATTTAATCAACAATAAAACTAGTTAAATAATAATTACAACTTTTTATTTACAAATCCATTTTTACCATGACGAGTATCTCACAATTATACAACATTGCATTTACACATGCACACATATACCACAGCCATAAGTAAAACAGTTTCTTACTACTACAGAACACGTTTTTATCGTGCACAACTTGAGATATAGCAGTATCAGGGACGAAGGACCACGAAATAATTAAATAATTATCAAATAAGAAAAACCAAATATAATGTACCTTCATAAAAATTACACCAATACCTTGTAACAGTGCGTACTTTGACACCTAAAATACTTGCACGATAATTGAATATAAAAGTAGGCGTACTGGGGTGCCGCCGTAGTCGGTGGCGTCACGCGGGCGGGTAGAGGCGCACGAGGCGGCGCTCGGCCGCCGGCAGCGCCGCCACCGGGCACGCGCCGCGAGCGCGTAACTGTCGCGAGATGCAGCCGTAGCAGTACACGTACCTGCAAGCGGTCGGCACTTTATTCTCCAGGCCGGATAGAGTCCGGAGGCAGGCAGACGGCACGAGGGACAGTGTGAAGGTATTATTATTATTTATGGTAAAATCAAATGTTCACCCAGCGCATAAAGGATAAAGCTGCTCGTCACTGACTTAAGGCATATCTTTAACACAATAATACGTCAATATAACTGACCCGGATACTGGCACCACCGTGGGCACCTTCCATGGCTGAAGGCACAGCGGGCACTTGTTCAGGAACCGAATTGCTCGTTCGTCGCGCTGGAAACAATTTAAAAATAATGATAGGCCATCTCGGGAATCTTTTTATAATAGTGGCGTCGGTCGCTCGTCACCCTGGCCTACTAGAGGACTATAAGACATATAGTTTATCCAATAATGATGACCATAAAATAATAAATTATGTGATACATCAGGGGCACAACTTCGTCTCACGCTAAAACTACACTTTGGTCTATTTTCTCAAACGTGTCAGAACTTCAAAAATTCTGTCTACTAAAAAAACAAAGCTACCTCAGGCGGTGGAGGCATGGATAGGGCAGTGGTGGTCAGCGGGGCCCTGGCGTCCCACCAGCGCAGGAACTGCACTGCGAAGGCACCATACTCCATGCCGCGAGCCATCGCGCCCCACAGCATTGGGAACGTTATTATCACATTGCTGGACAAAACGATAGAATCAAGGACAATAAATATATTTCTTACGTCTATTCATACAATAAATATATTTCTTACGTCTATTCATACAATAAATAACAGCACTACATACAGTTCATGTTTATTTTTCATTAGGAGGGAGAAACCTCTTATCATAAGTACTGGTCAAGGTCCCACTGGTTTTTGTCAATGATCAGAAATATTTTAGATAGCAATCTGTGTCAGGTTATGTATTCAGTAGTACTGTAATATTGTCTTTTCTCTTCATATATACATATTGTCCCGCCAATTTTCCATGGGGTAAGCAGAGGTTAAGGATTTCCACCTACTACAATCTTGGCAGACTGTTTTCCCTCTTTTGCATTCATACACTTATTACTTTTCAAATGCTTCTAAATGGAAACAACCATGCTTAAACAAATATCACTATTTACTGTGAAATGCAACTTGCTAGAGTGAATACCTAAATTGTCCAGTAATAATACTCTGTGCAAGATCACTCCAGGTGTTCTCCTCTGGCTCTGGTGGTGGTGCATCCTTAAGTGTAAGACCGAGGAGGAGCAGCGCCGGCGTCGGGGAGCGGCTCCGCCCGACCAGGTACCGCGCCAGAGTTAAAAGTTTCCATGACTCTGTTACAAAGTGCATGATGGAGTATATCCGGATTGCTGCTTTCCGGGCCTGGTCTGATGTGCTCTGGAAGTAAAGCAGATACTTCATTAAGCCTATTCAAGATGTTGTTAGATTGGTGTAGCTGTTAGATTGCTGTCCACCTGTTAAACTCACATAACTGTTTATCATTATAAGGTTGAATTTGAGGCTACCAGTTTTACACATTTAATAAAAATTACGAATGACTTGAAGGTATATAGGAGGCTACCTAATGTTTGTCTTTACCATTGTAGGAAGTGACACTTAATCTTAAAAGCACACAAATGATTGAAAGGTTTAATATATGGCATGATTAGGAAACCATACCTTCTGAAGTTGTCCATCTTCATCAGCTTCCCTCCATTTTTCAATTATTCGCTCAAGCTTATCTCTCAGATATGGCAGTAGGACTAGAAAAGCTAGTGACCCTTTCTCCAAAAGGTCTGGTAACCTTGGACCGGAGCTGAATTCACTATCTTGTTTAATGGGGACACGAAGTAGACCATAAAAACATTCAGAGAATGATCCAGCTACAACAAGACATATTGTTTGTCATATATATTCATTTTATCATTAAAAATAAAATTCATTAAAAATATTTAGGAATGCATGTGTGACCAGAGTGATAAATGTGGAGGCATGGCATATCTGTAAGGATAAAGATATTTTGCATTTGGTGCTTTCTGCCTACCCCATATGACAGCGTTTCTTAACCTGTGGTCTGTAGACCTCTGGGGTCCATAAATTCCAGCAACTCTCGTAATCGCTACACTTAGCATGGCAAGTGTATACAAGCAAGCAGGATTCAACCGAGACTGACTGTGTGAAGTATATATCAACAAATATGGAAACAGATTACAATTGGAATCCAGCTTAAGATTACAACTAAGTAATAACATCAACCCAAATATTGCTAATTTACATGTAAAAAAGCAGCACCGACTTTCACATTAATACAGTATTATTAATTCTTTTTAGCGGTACTAAAATAAATTGTCCAAAATTTATTTCTGTTTTTTTATTAAGGGGTCCTTGAAATTGTGCTCGATTTTCTAGGAGTCCGCATACTGATAAAGATTAAGAAACACTGCCATAAGGGATTTGATGTGATGATGTATGTATTCCTATAATAGACATAGGTTTTCCGTTTCACCACATTCTCACCTGATAGCAGGTGAAGTGCAGCCTAGGATCTAGTGTGATGACCTAAAAATTGCTTTCATGATTCAAACAGTGTTTATTAATTAGCATAGGTAGATTAATTAAGTATATAGTACAATTTATTATACTATCTATAGAAATGTTTGATCCTAATATAAAATTAAATAAATAAATGTCTTTAGTACCAGTATACACCTGTACAACAGGATAGATCTAATGGGATAGATTAGCACTACATTATCCTTAAAGTTAGCAAACATATAACATTGTTACCTTTAGAGTTCACAGCACAATATTTATAGTACATTTTCCTGAACATATTCAAGTAGAAACTAGATATAAACTTCACTGAGTATTTCTGAAAGATGGCTGCCCATGACACAAGACACTACTTAGTAGTATGAGAAAAAAACACTGATCAGTCCCAGTTGTTTTACATAGTTAAAGCTCATACGAAATTATTGTATGCCGTGATATATGTAAGAAAAATAGCAAAAAATAAGGCAGCAAATACTGACCATAATGTTTCAAATAGTGGTATTGCAGGCAACAGTCAAACAGCAAGTACAACTCATCATACCATTGCTCGCACCAGCCACATTTGTTGGGATACACTGATGCTAAGTACTGGAATTTAAGTTTTCACTATTATTTTGTTGCAATATGCATTTGATGTCTTGGACTGGATCCTCCGTGACGGCTGTAGATATGTATAAGATCAATGACAAGATTAACATCATTATCGTCTGCCTGTTTTAGTATATTGTTGGATGTAAGCTTTTTAAGACGTTTTGGCCTAAAACCATTTAACACAACACACACGTTAAACATTTAAAAGTTTACAACTTGATTGGTAAGAAGCATATTGGAAATAGTCAAAACTTTGGCAAAATTTAATATTATTAATGTTATCTGAACCTCGATAAGTCTACGGAGCGCCGGCTTTATTGTAGAGCCAAGAGCGTCTTGAGCTGTTATTTGGAATATTGAGGGTGTTCCCTGTAATGTTCGTGTCAAATGTGCCGCAAACACAGCCATTTTTTATACAATTAAATAGATCAATTACGTTTTATATCATTTTGAAAATGTAGTATTGACTTTGCATAAACACATTTTAAAATGTCAGATTCAAATCCATTGTTAATTATCTGTGAGCAAATCAGCTGTTATGTCATAACAATTTAAAACAGCAAATGGTCATTTTTATTCCGCCAATGACAAACACATGTTATATTTTTGTACATAGCATTACAATTACCATGTTTTACTGTATTTAAATATGTGTAACATAATTTCATTCCGACTTTTTTATTTGTAACTATTTTTATTTTATAATTCCTCATTGCGTTCCCTCTCTTTCAATCTTTATCCACATGACTATTACCTGTTACGTTACATTGTACGTTACTAACAGATGAGTAATGACATACAATGCTGTGATGACTGCACAGCTGTCAAACGCTTCATAATTTTATTTTATTTCATATTCGTTCATTCCGATTTTTTATTCCATTAATTCAACGCTTATAACATAACAGCAAAGTAATCTAAACCTTTGTATTGAAAATAGTATTGTGGTATTAGTGTGTAGTGATGGGGAGTCATAATAGTCACGAAAAGGCTGCGAGCGATCCGCCTGGAAGTGGGACCAGCACCCCGCGAGGATCTACGCGGGGTGCTCGGTCCGCTTCTAGTGGGGACATCGAGAAGCCAGAGCCGCAGCAGCCAGCGTCTCTCGTCCCTGTGGAGAAGCTAGGCAAGGTGAGTGGCGAAAGTCCGGAGTATTAATATTTCCTTCCCGTAAAATCGACACTAAGGTCAAGTTGTTTGTTTTGTTTGGCCTTGAATAATTTCGGTCAGTGATAAGCAAATGAGGTCAGCGTTAATTAAGACATCTCTCTTAACGATCGACGGGAGTCTGATTTTGCAACCAAATGTTATTGTCTTCTATAATAAAAACTCTGTATAGACAGATGGATAGCTTGATAAATACATAACTCTTTATTGTTAACACCACATGACAGGTGCCACAATTTAACAGATAATTAAATGTAAACATTGGCTGGACTTATTATTTAAAAGTGGATTTTTCCAAGCATTTTTTTTCATGCATAGCAAGTTCATCTGACTTTTACCATAAAATATATCAGAGGTCTATAAAACTCACGATCTGCAATACTTGAGACAAGGTATATGATATTATGTGTATCAGGCTTCAAGGATATATGGTGTTTTATTTTTTCATGTTATTTTGATTATTGCTTGTCACAATGACCAAATACAGGTTGGTTTACTTTACACATCTTAGAGAAATATGTGTATAATTGCAATACTTTCAGGTTTTTTCGAAAACCTTTCCTTTAAAATTATCATAAGTAACATTTAATGTCAAAAATAAAACCTTTTGTAGCCATATGTGCTTGCTAGGATGAATACTTCAGTTGCCTAAAACTAAGGCTAATATCTAAATCACTGACCACTTGCCATGTTTGTTGTCAGAAATTGCCGTGTCACTCTGCCAAACTGTTATGTACAATTGAAATGAGTTTATTCTATTTTGTATATAAGTACTTATCTATATTTGTGCAAGGAATCTGTACTGTCCAAATATAGTGGTTTATGACCTTGGATGATGTAATTTTCAATGTGAAGATAGTGGAAACATTATTTTGTTCTATTCTTATTCTCACCAGGGGAGGGGTTAAAGAGTTATTGTAATCCAAAAAGGTTTTCTTGTAAAGTTTAATAATCTAAGCCACATCGTTATTGTGCTTATAATTTACTCTAATTGTTACTGTCTCTATGGTCAAGTGATTGCAAGCATGACTGTTAATCAAGACATCCTAGGTTTGATCCTCGGGCTGGACAAAATATTATTGGATTTTCTGACTTAAAATTGCCTGTAGGGGCATAGAGTCTAGACATGTGTCCTACATATAGCTATAGGGTTACTCTTCCTTCCATGATGGGACAAATTGCTGGCGAAACATAGGTGTGTATTAATCTCCTCTGCCTATCCTCTGGGAAAATACATATGTATTATTATGTATGTTATGCTGTTTACTTTAACTGCTGATTTGTCATACAATGATGCATTTTTACTGTATCAATCATTTGAAATATAAATAAGACTATGAAATAGCACTCTAAAAATAAATATGACTATAAAAAAATAAATAAGACAATAAAAAATAAATAACACTGTAAAGTATATAGTTTCATAGTTTTTAAGTTTTGCTCTGGTGATATGTGATTGAAACTCTAATATGTACCTCGAAAGTTACATATGTTTTTAATATTGAATATCACTTGCAGTTAAGAAAAATGAAGTAATCAAACAGAAACACTGCAGGGTTATTTATTCTTCTCTGAGATATCTGAATTTTACTAACCCACCGTTAGAGTATGGCAACACATAGTTTTAATCCTTCTAATTGTAAGAAATCCTTTTAATATCGCAACTACAAAAAGGTCTATGGTCATGAGGTCTATGTTAGAGCAATTGTTTTAATTGATCTGTGTGATCGCTAGTTATACACTAGTGTATAGGCACATCACTATAACACATGTACAAGTGCATTATTAGTTTATACACACATCATACATTGTATGTTCATCACGTACATGAAGGTGTTGGTCTCTGATGTGGTTATGTAATCTCCTCACCCATAAGAGCAGTGTGTAAGTACATAATTTTACAATATTTGCTGTACTTCCACATGCATCACTACTAACAAATCATTGATAAACATGATTAATTGCATACTATCATTGATCACACTATACAGGGTGTATCTGTTTGAGGGATTGATTTTGATACATTTTGCAGAATTCATGCATTAAATTGAGATCATGTCCAATATTGGGATGTATATAGCTCGCTTTTCTAATTTAGTTTATTAAAATATTACAATTATACTAATTTGGGACTTCTTATATGCTTTTAAAGTGTGTTATGGAAACTATGGTTCTTAAAAATAACTCACTTTGAATGAAAGGACAATAAGTTAACACATTATTTTGAGTAATGAATGCTAATGGAGTTATTTCACTTAACATTGGCATTGTTAACACCACTGGCAGTAGAACATTCATATTCTATACATTAGCAATGTATTTCCCACACAAACCTCACTTTGTGATAAAATGTTGCCACATTTTGGTATCACTTCCTTGTCTTTCGTGTTTGTTAGTTCTGTACAAAATTTGATATAAATTTTAGAGTAATTTCGTCAAAAGATAAATCCTTGATATTTACATGTATCTTGGGTATGGATGACAATGCGATATTAGCTTGCTTTATTGTCAATCTCTTTGTTTGTTGAAAAGACTAAAAAGCATAATAAGTTTACAGAAACAATTGAAAAACTATGCCACATCTCTAAAGACTAAATAGTGTAAGGTTTGCCTTAGCCTATGCTGAGAGTGATATCGTGTACTAGCCAACACTGAGAAACACCACTTTCACACATTACATAAGCAAGTGTGATTTAATATGAGTTGTCATTTGCATGTGTTCATAAGTAATCAGGCAACTCCACAATAAGAAATTAATCTTCCACTGAATCTTATCTTTTGCTTGTGGAGTTTTTGTTTAAATACATATTATGAGTACTGATGTTGCGGTTTATATTACTATTTTCATTTAATGTGCATACTATTTATACATAACTGTATGTCCAAAGTGAGGAAAAATATGAGATTTAGTCACTGCTCCACACTTAAGACCGATAATTTTTACAAACTTTCCAGACGTCTTTTTTAGCATTTTTAGCATAGCTTTCGAATTACTGCATGGGTCATAACTTCCAAATTGCACTGCTAGCCTTCAATCTACCCTCAAAATTCATAATCATTGTGTTTATGTCCAATCTGCTTACAAATGTTTATTAATGAAGATTAAATATAACAGCCAGTCCACATTTAAGTACTATATGTATAAAAGGCTAACAGTTTTTCTTTTATTTGATGTTAAAATTTGTGTTGTTCTGTGTTCCTCATAACCAACTGTGTTAACAGAGGCTAGTGAGTTCATAGCATTGTTAATAAGGATAATGTTACATACAGAAGGAGTGCACAGTATTAGATGACTTTGCAATTTACAAGCCATCAGGAAAAGTGTTAAGATATATTGGTTATAATTCAAAATTGAAAGGACATCACCCTGTACGTCATCACATGACGAGGCTGGTTGGCGGGAGCATGCCGAGAGATTCATTCAATAAAGGCAGTGATCGGTCACGTGGAGACGCAGTTTGCATCAGTAGTAACGCAAAATCTCCGTGTCGTAAAAAGGTATTAAGCATTGCTGGCTTTGACGCGGTCATGGAACAGGCAGTTCATCACGAAGATATGAAAAATTTGTCATTTAAACGAAAATGATTCCATATTTAAAATATTTGCATTGCATTGATGATTTTGTAATGATATTGTTATGTGCAGCAGAGCCACTTACGCGGCAGCTGAAAAGTGTATAATATCGCTGCAAAGACAATTGCTTCCTGAATTGAATATGTTATGGTGAATAGGAAGTTGATGAATGTGGTGAAAGAAGAAAATCTCTTGTCAAAGCAAGCAAACCTTCACACGCCGCCGTACAGACAGCAAATTATTCAATTATCCGCCAATTTCCCGGGTATCTTATCGCGAATCAAGATTCGATAACAGTGATTCATTATTGGCAAACGTTCAGTCCGTGTGCATCCTCGCTATGGAGAGGTTGAGGCCAAAAGTCGAGCACTTGCGCTTCACGATCGTCGGCATCCAGGTCAGCAGGATCCAGAAGAAGAGTACGGCTGTGCACACTTGCAAGGTATCTCATCTTAATGAGCGTAAAGGACCTAACGTAATTTTACTTAATGGAATATAGAAATCATTTATCCGCTCCAATGATCTTGACATTGGTATAAAGACGGGATAGTGTTGGATGAAAGCCCAACCCGCCTATAAAGAGGTTTCTAACTTCTGTATATTTTACCTGATAATATTAGCAACCGGTTGATTACTAGAATTAAATAACTCGTTGCCTTCATAAGACTTTACTTTAACTTAACTTTTACCATATGACTCGTTGCTTTCATAAGACTTTACTTTTTCGTGAGTGAAGGTACAACGCAGCTAACACAGGCACAGCTAAATACTCTGGCCGCGTAGGTCATGCGAGAAGCTGTGCTTTTCAATCCGCAACAGGCACACCCAGAATGGGTACTATGGACAGAAACTTCCTGTGAACAGGTATAATTGCAGCTGTGAACTTAAACAGCCTGATGACGATAATATAATATGAAGATAACAATGGGAAATAAGCAAGACATCTCACGAAGTTAGGTTGAAGATATTGAGTTGTTTACTATTTATACGGTTATCTTGTTCAGTGGTTAGTGTGTCGTTGTCTACCAGTACGACTTTACGGCGGCCTCGTTGTCGCATCGGGCTCACTTTACACCGCAGTATTAAAATACAGGTTATCATTAAGAGAAATCTGCGGTATTGTATAAATTATGTAGGTATATTCAATTCATATAATTTTTGCTAATTTAATTAGCATGTCTGTGTATGTGTGTGAAGTGTGTTGTTAAATTTTATTATTGATTGTTTTATTTTGTCTGATGTTTTTCATTACAGCGTTTTATCTGTAATAATTCGTTGACTTTAGACGGCTGACGTCATTAAGTTGTCGGGCCTTTTTCTATATCGTCTTCTCATAGTCCTTGTTAGTGCAGTGGTTCGTAACCTTGGCTGCTCAAACGAGGCCCATAGGTTCGATTCCCATTCAAAAAAAAATATTTGTGTAATGAGGACGATTGTTTGTCCTTTCTCTGAGTGTAAAAATATTTGCAAAAGTAGCTAATTATATGTAGTTTTTCAGACGTCTCGTTACCATGACACAGACGGTGGCTAGTTTAGCGTCGTTGGCCGCGTGTTGGAGACGATCTAAGACATTTTTTATTTATTTAAGCGCATGACTTTCAACTATTTCAAGCAATAAAACATAATACAAATAAGGTATGTTACGTATATAAATGTAAAAACTACAGAACAATTTTTGCAGCAATATTTATTTATCGAAAAAGTGTAGACTTTTCCTTTGAAATTAATTATATGAAAATGAATTACTTTATTTATTATATTGTCCTGACGTCGTGTTATCGTTTAAATATATTTTAGTAGAGTTGTGATAGTAATGTATATTAAATAGTGTAGTAAAATTAAATAAATCGCAAGGTCAAAAACCGATCTTTTGCTGAGGCCTTTGACGACTCAGTGAAAAGTGTCTTATCTACCCATAAACCTCCAAATTGAACACAGCATTGCATGATCTGCTGGCTAGCAGCAAATATGGAACCATAATTTAATGTAAGATTGTAGTCTTCTACATACTGTCCTGTCCAACATGTCCTGTTTTATGCACCATCGGAGAGCTTAAAATTCTAATCTTGATCCGGAAAATTTAGGTAGTGGGTTCCAAGAGGATTTTAAAGAATTTCGCTCTTAAGGGGTATAATAAAATAATAATATTAATAATAATCGACCCATTTGTCATTCCACTGTTGGAACATGGGTCTCCTCTCATATTGAGAGGGTTAAGGCCACAGTCTGCCACACTGGTCAAGTGCGGGTTGGCAGACTACACACACCTCAGTTTTTTTTTTTTTATAAATTCTAAGGTGTGCAGGTATCCTCACGATGTTTTCCTACACCGTTAGCAAGTTATATTTAAACTTAAAACGCACTTTTGTAAAGAGGTGCGCGCCATGGATTTGAACCCAGCACCCCTGGAGTGAGAGGTTGAATTCTTAACCACTCGGCTATCACTGCTTTTATTTTATATGTAGTATATTAAAAATTTTCACGGAGGCGAGCTTCAGTTTTTTGCTTCGTAACTAGCAGTGTACATATATCGTGATATTTTTTAATTTTCTAAATACGTCAATCAACGTTGTCGTAAATCATTGCTCTAATACAATGACGCTAAAAAAAGTTAAAAGTCCCGCGAGGGCGCTTCGATCAAATTGTCGCAATGAAATCAATTGATTCTTAGTAATCGTTTAGGGGAGACGCCGCAACGTCATAAATAAGCAATTTTTGAACTGGAGTGCACTACGTGGTCTAGCGTCTGCTCAAATGAAATAGCTTCCTTATAGAATATCAGTTTTATCTATTAGATGTATGTATTATATATTTATATCAGCCCGTCTTCTATTCATTATTTATATTTCACAACCGTGAGCCGAGTACCGTGAGCGAAATGTCTGTATCCTTGTGAACCTCTGGTGCTCTATCTGCATCCATCACACTCCTCATCCTTCCTTTTTTATTTATATAATGCATGAAATGTGATTTCTTTTTCATTTTGATACTTTCGCGGCGCTTTCTTATGTATTAATATGATATGTCAGCGTGTTGGCACATGATTAAATATTTTGTTTGATGTAACTGTTTCATATGTCCAATATGGAATCACGTACGCTCCTTTCTGCAACGAGAACATTATTGCCAACAATCATCACGTTCCTTAATTTGGCTGCGGGAGCTCAGAAATGTTTCATTTTGTATTCAGTAGAAATGTTGATGGAATTATAGCAGACGTTATGACGAAAAAGAACAGATTCCTCACATGAAAACTGGTAGAGTCTACATGTCGACGTTAGTTGAGTTATGCTTGCCACCTGTGCGATAGAAAATTACTAAATTGCTTGGATGTGGGATACCGAGGACTTATTACTGTAACATTGTGCGATACATAACATTTTTCTAATGGGAACGGAACTGATCGTTAATGCCTTCTGTAGAATATTAGCGGCGTGTAATGTAACTAAGTGGTGTTAAGGCATGAGGCCAAGACAATGTAAAGTTCAGAAGTACAACGATTGAAATATTTGCCACTTGCCTTTCTCTACCTACCCCGTAAGGGATCAGGCGTGGTGATATAACAATAGCATGATAACAAAAAAAAAGGTAGAATGTCAAAAGGATTTGCGGATGTCATTAGTAGTGGTTTTTGAACTCGGAACATAGGTCCCAGCTTGCAATGTAAATACTTCTTCTGATAACTCCCAATTTGGTCACTGCCCAACAGAGGAGCGATAATGGGGTTAAAGAAGATGTGAAAAGGTTCAATGACAAAGTCAGTTTAACTTAGTACGATCTAGCAGACTTTTAGATGCCTTACAGACCATTTCAGAAAACTCAAAGGCATGTTACTTCTCACGTTTTTTTTCCCCGTCACAGTGAATTATGCTTAATACTAAAACATATAACATCGTATAGTATTAGGTGCCACGGATTTGATTCCCAGACCACCCGGAGTGGGAGCCTGTGATCAAATCCATTAGGCGATGATTCTGTTATTTTGTCCCCTACAAGGTTTTTCTTCACTACGATTTATTTTATAGTATGTAGCTGTAAATAATGTATACAATGCCACCTGGACTTTGACTGTAGTTTATGTAAATTTTTATTTACAGCACATGTCTCCTCTTACAATGAGAGGATTCAGACCATCGTCGGGCATGCTGACCAAATGCGAAACCACAT
The DNA here is from genome assembly GCA_018246775.1 of Parelbella machaon machaon. Classification (NCBI taxonomy): domain Eukaryota; kingdom Metazoa; phylum Arthropoda; class Insecta; order Lepidoptera; family Hesperiidae; genus Parelbella; species Parelbella machaon. Next base: position 13,097 of record DWFV01000603.1, read on the forward strand.
CACCCTTAAGCTTAGACTTTAGTATTCCCAGCACCGAATTATCTACCCGTAGCTACGATAAAAGGTTTGATGGGGGTGTCGATTAAAGTATAAAATGCTTATAATTTCTACTCCTAATTTGACTAACAGCTCATTGACATCAATTCGATTTATTCCACGAACATTTCAAACGATTTACGTTCCTTTCATATTTGCCCCCGTGCTGTAGTTAAAATTATGCTTCGTTAATTCGGCAACGCCAAGTCGTATTTGACGTTATCTAACTGGGGAGAATTATGCTATTTTAAGATTTCACGCGGAAAGTGTGTAAATAGCCTTATAAAATTGTACATTATGCACATAACGAAGCAAGCAACGGTGTGAGGTAAGTTAAGGTTTTATAAAGTTATATTACGGTGTGAGTGGTCGAAACGTCATGTCATAAATAACC
>DWFV01000604.1:0-13521 GCA_018246775.1 Parelbella machaon machaon
CATGCTGCCCTGGTCCCGTGACGTCATCCCTACCTACACCAACTGGTCCGCTTCTGCAGACGAGTACTTTCGTTTCTTTATACGCAGTCATCGTATTCATTCGGGGTTCTATCAACTTTGGACGATAAAATCGAAATATATAAAACAATGACTTCATATACATACTTATATTAGATAGACATATTAACATTTCAGTACAACTTATTTTTGCTGTTCTTAAGTGACTGAATTTCATCTTTGACGTGTTTCTACAGCGGAGTTATGAGGCACAACTTGCTCAGCTTTACACCTGGAACAGCTATTATCTAGACTTCAGATCGAAATTAAAACTGTTTTGAAATAAAACACTTCAAGATATACTATGTCAGTACCATAGATTATCTGTCTTATAGAATGCTCAAGTCAGATGGACTAAAAGATGAAACTTACCAACTTTTCCATCAGCGCGCATATTTTTATTTGGGATATTTATTGACTGCCTCGTTGGTCGAGTAATAACAAGCGCGATTGTCGATCGGGGGGTCCTGGGTTCAAATGCCGGGTCGGGTACTATTGGATTTTTCTAGTTCAGAATTTCTTGTAGTGACTCGAAATCTGGATTTGTGCCCGATGTATAGGCCACCAATAGCCCACCAATAGGCCGCCAATAGGCCTCCTATTCCACGGGACATAAACGTAATTGGCGAAACGTGGGTGTGTATCACACTCCTCTGCCACCCCTTCGGAGATTACATGCGTGATGTTACGTGTTGCTTGTTTAATGACGCTTGCAGTATCTCTTTTCTCTCCTACGTTCTCCCGCAAAAACACCTTTTTAAAGGGCAGCTTCTTTACAATTCTGTGACTAACCTGCATCGATTAGATATAAGACATCCAATGACCGGTATCGGATCATTAGTTTATAAAATGACTATATATGACACCTATAGCGTTTCACTAAAAAATGTAATGTACAGTTTGCATTAATTCTAATATCTACAACTTAACAATAATTTCCGTCCTGTTTTTTATATTGTTTCCGTGCACCCCACCTACTCCATTATTGAGATTCTTGACGATAACTGTCTCCAATAACAATCAATGAATTACATTTTGTTATCGAAATAACATAGGTAGGTATTTGGTCTAAATAATGTAGATTTGTATTACGTAAATATTCCGAAGGCGATTAAATTCCAAAAGCGGCTAGGAATGTAACTTGCGTTATATCAAGATCCTGGATTCCAGCGATAGTGTCAATATTTTAGAAGCTTTCAATGCACAGACAAACAGGATGACGAAAGCTGGCGTTATATTAAACCAGTCCTTGTTTTTAGAATTTGAAACCTAAGACAAAGGACAATTTAGTAAGGTTTTAGAACATTCTAGATTTTTATTGGATTTCGTCATACACCTTATGAAAATGTCTTTGTTCATTCTTACTTGGATTGAAACCGAAGAAAATTGATTGCCAGCTATAGCTGTCCAGATATGAAAGAATGGCAGCTTGGCGGCAATGATTCTGATTTGTTGGTCCAGTGATTAGTCAGTCTCTACCGAGCACCAGGTTACGGGGTTCCAGTTCTACCGGGAAGAAAGGTTTGTGTAAAGAAAACGAATGTAGGTCTGCTATTTGAGTAAAAACGATCTATTTAAGAATTTATTGAGAAGTAAATATTTATGATTTTCTTAGTTATCTGGTTCCTACTCTCATGGACACATATTCTACCTACTTTGGAATTAGATAATTCTTTTTCAGTTGTTTCAATATATTATTTGTGTCTTTTATATTCCGTTTTTGGTATTGAGTCTCCTTTTGTGTCACCCATAACTTGCGGAGCAGACTAATCCAAGATTAACAAATCGTCTCTGATCTGATGCCGCGTCCAAGCTATGAACCCTTCAGTATAAATTACAATTGTACGGGTAAGCTGACTGTCGCAAGAACTTTTTAAGCCGTAAATATCCTGTCTTTTTTAGACACAACTAATGGGATACAGCATAGCTAATACCCAATCTAACTCGCTATAATCGCGCTATTGTCTTCCGGTAACGGTTAATTTTATAGCTTTCGTATCGTTTGTGAGTAATACTAAATGGCTAAAAATGTATTCTGTTCTGTTTCTTAGTTAATGTGAAAATCCAGATAAATAGTTTTAGTGCCTACTCGTGGTGTCAGACAATTTAGTTAGAAATCATTTGAAAAGATTGATTTTTTGAAACTTTTTTTTATTATATGATAGGCTAACGTTTGGCCGCGATCTCGACTGATGGAAAGCGCAGATGCGTCCTATGATGGAGCTCATATGCCTAGGAAATCTTATTCACCTATGTTTTGAAGAGTCCTAGGTTATAGGTATGTGATCGGAAACACAAACGCTGGCAGTGTTTCGCTTCTTGAACGTCTGGACAAGAAACGTGGCGCCAAACCGTTTCATTCTGGCAATTGGAGTATCTAGGTACCAGATACGGATGGTAACTTTCCGTGCGTGTAAATGTTCGGTATAAAAATGTTTTATTTTGAAATAGATGTTTTTAGTAAGAGGCCAAACTGCCGATTGTCGTTATCTACGGAATATTGGTAATTATAACGATCATCAGCTTGTTTTAAAGAGTAGCTCGTTTTGGGTAGCGTCAATTAATGTTACGGGGACAAATCAATAATGGGTCATCATTGACAATTAAGGCATACTCTTGTGACATATAACATTCCATTGCGGGCCACTTATGTCTCCCTACGGCTTTGGAATGCCGGACGGCCATAGCGGAGTTGGTTTATTTATTAGTTGAGATACAACCGAAATGCCTTTAAGCGACTATGCATGCTTTTGTGATTTATCACAGTGCCTACTACATGATTACGTCACGATTTGAGTGTCACGGTATCAAAGTAGAGCAAAATGAAAATTCCCTGTGTGTTGAGTGCGACGGACACAAAGATAAATGCATAAGAATATATCTAGAACACGTAATAGGTAAGTCTATCATTATTAGGTGTAGTCGCCTAGTTGAGGGTCGTACCATTGTACCATGTTTATCAATAGCTTAACAAATTATTCTCCAGCAGCCAATTACAACCAAAGTGTTCGCTCCAATATGACTTTTCTGACAAACTAAAATTTTCTTTGTTTTTCTTAGTTACGCGATTTTAAAGATTTTTGAAGATGGCAGGAGTGGAAGGAAAGGAAGCGCAGCAGATTCTTCATCTTCATCTCCAAGTATTCCTTTAAAGCTGCGGAAACAAAATCCAGAAGTTTGAGCAGTTTGTTACTGACCATCACCAGTGGACACGCTTCTACGTCGAGGTGGTGATTATAATGGACCCTATCCACACGTTTATTAATTCCGACAGTCGTTTGATAACTAAGGATATGTCTTTACAAAACTATGCTTGTCCTTTAAAAGTACCTAATAGTATTCTGTCCAGAATTAATACTGATCTTGAGTAAGACCAAACAAACTACTCGATTCATGGGTTCTTTTTGCGTTTGTATCGACATTATTATTTCATCATCACCCCTTTTATTGTTCCGTTATTGGACGTATGTTATCTTTAAAATATGTAAAAATGATCGGGGCCATAAATTTCCACGCTAATTTAGTGGGGGTTGGCAGAATTCACACGACTTAGACAATGTTATGAAAAAGTTGGGGAAGTAACATCATGAAGAACAAAATGCGTGGATTTGTCTTTGTGCAGTAAAATTATTCTAAAGTTATTGTATGGTATATCAATCCTTATAAATATGTTTGTCATTAGATACCCTTACATGTAGGTCGTTACATTTATCAAATTATCCTAAGTGGAATTTCATAGAAATCTAAAATAACGCATATATATTTTGGACACGACATCACGCATGCCTAAATAAGAAACTCAGGTAATAGATACCATTCAAAAATGGTCATCAAAAGACTACTGACAGATAAGGAGTAGCAATCTATTTGCACCTTAAATGTGATACCTGTTACGTTACTAGTCTGAGCGTCATGTTACCTTTACTTAGAAATACTTATAGCTTCATCCTAAATAGGAACAAACATTTTATCACTCAAGTTGTATGAAATTTAAACCTTCTCTATTTACTATTCAATTGGACGTATTAACTATTACATTTCGAAAGCTATTACTAATTATGAATTATGAATATAAGTGATTATAGGAATTAGAAAACATGAATAATTGAATAATTTGAATGTAAGCTTGAATAAATTGAAGTGCGTGCAATATTATAACTATATTGTATTGGCATAGATGCGCAATAACAGATATCATGAACTCTAGCATTTCGTACATATTTTCAATTTATATTACGCATTACCGTTAAGAAAACAAGACTTATTAATATTAAAATGTTGTGTAGATTTCATTTATCTGTATTTACTGGGTAATATTAAAATTCAATATTAACGTTTAGGTATCCGATCTCACAAATTAAAGTTACAAAACTAGAATATGAGGAATATAAACGAGAATTCTCATCACCCGGGCCTCTACAGTCGCTACACACGAATTTATTAAGCAACCAAGGTGACAGGATCGATGAGACTGCACACGCGCACTGCGCGAACCACGTGGCCGTCAACAGATGGCGGGGCGGTCGGCGCGCATGCGTCACATTATTGAACGCACGCTCACGCCGACAGAACGCACGCTCACGCCGACAGAACGCACGCTCACACTCACAGAACGCACGTAAACACTGACATAAATCATATGTTTCGTAAGCATACGGCTTCAAATTGCCTCCGCGAGCCCGTGGCGCCTAATGACTGCCTTCACCATTCAACTACCAACCTTGCACGAATTGAAATAAAGTCTGAATTTCCGAAAGTCAAGACATTTCAATAGCAGAAGCAGTTGAGTGAACTAAATGGTTCGTCGCGGGCAGCCGCGGTCGTCATTTACTTACAATCTGGTTACCGTTTGCAGGTTAACATGCTTCTAGCAGTTGAGGAATGAAACGATCTTGGAAATTGTTGCCTCATATTAATTTCCTCATTAAAGTAAGAATGGAAACCGTTTTATTAGAAAAAATTAAAAAAACAGCTGCGTAGTTAGAGCACGTGGTTTCGACAACGTAGAATTTAGTTCATACATTTAATTTTTAGTAATAGAAGATCGCAGTAAAGTAAGGATTTGCGAAAAGTAAAAGATTCGCATTTTGGAAAAGTTGAAGGCATCGTTTTAACCACAGTAATTTAGAATGTACTGTTAAGGAATGAACTTGTTCAGTATCGATGAATAATATACATCTCGTAATTAAACGAATTTGAATGAGTATGGTTTAAGACATTTATTTTCTCAAAAGATTAACAAAAGAATCACAGAGAAAAAAAATCAATCAAAATATAAGAGACAATTTGTAAGTCAAAAAGAAACGGTTCTTTATTCATCAATGGAGTGTACGAGTCATCATTCTTTTCTAGTGTGGGTATGTACAAAAATCTACAAGCAAATGCTATTGTACGCAGATATTAATGAATAGAAATTAAAGCGAGATACTGCTAAACCAAATAATACCTACTACATACCCAATGTTTTAATTAGAAGCATAAAAAATATACCTGTATATTCTACGCGTTAATTTTAATGTTCGTTAGGACAACACTAAAATGCAACTTTTATGTCGTATTTGCATAAATTCGCATTTTATTGACCATTAAAAATGATTCATCTATTTCCATTTAATGTCTATTAAACTCGCAGCGTGACATTCCGTTTTTCTCATGAGCGTAAATAATTCCGAGATCATTAAGAACTTCGATTGCTCGTTGCGACCAACTTCGAGAACGAACTTTCCGTTTGAGCGTTTGGGAGTGTCATAAATAAAACAGTGTACAACTGGACAACTTCGCAGACGCAAACTCTTTTGAACTTCGCGAGCAATAATGTAGAGCCGTTTGTTCGGTGCTTTGTCGTTGCTGGAAAAATTCTCGGCTGGAATATTGTTAGCAATACGTGGCGTACACGGGGACATGTAATTTTATTACACTCGGTAACATGTCTATTACATTAAAACGAGAAAATGTTTGTCACATGTTTAAACTATAACTTTGTCCGTAAAAAATGACTAAACATGGTTGACTAGCTTCTAAATTACTATCAAAAAAAATCAAAATTGTTTTTTGATCTATAGATTCCGCACAGATTACATCTTTATATTGAATTACAGCAACACGATGTCATCAAAACACGCACATACCTCATATCCGAACATTAAACGAATGAATAGTTTTTTAATGACACTATAACTTTATCAATTGCATATATCTTCATTCGGAAGTTTATTGACATTTATGGTTGTGGATTCATTGGCGTTTAATTAAAGCATACTTGTAGATGATTATCTTTACTAAGTTAATAAATAGTTATCGGTTCTGAAACGAAAGCTGTAGCTTTCGAAACTGGCCCAATAACCAATAATAAATTGTTCTGATAACGCTTTATTATTGTAACATTTTTTTCAAACCAAAGAATACAAACAAAGTACGCCATTCTTCCCTATTCTTTGCCATATCTGACCAGTCGGGCACCCCCAGCTCTTTAAGGTCTTTGGCGACTTCGTCAGACCAGCGATATCTTGGTCGACCCACCGGGCGAATAGGGAAGAATGGCGTACTTTGATGTCGGAGGCCAAGATCCACTTCAGTCGCTGAGCCAGCGTAGTAAGTAAGTAAAGAATACAAAGAATCAAGATATCATAACACTGATTAAAATATTCAACATGAAATATGCCAAAATATTTTTATTTTGCACTAAACCACGCAAATACGACTAATTTCTCCTTATTAGCATCTGATTTGCATATAACGTGTAAAGAAGACATTTAAATGAATATTATCAGAATGAAAACACCTCATTAATTCTATTCGTTTTAATTATCACTGTAACCAAGTTCTTTTCTAACAGAGTAACAAAGAGTAACAAGTAAAAAGAGAACCCATCAATTAACCAGTGACAAATGCTCAATCGAAACTGGTGACAACTACCAGGCGCTCATAACGCAAGAAGAGATCGATTGAACGGAGGAATGTCGAACGAACGAGTGTCGCAGTGTCGCGCGAACAGCGGGAGTCTATACTATTCGATAAAATGTCTTTCTTATCTTTTATATTGCTTTTGGGCATCAATTTTGAATCTAGTAGTATTTCTGTATTAAGAACACATTAATTTAGGTACTTTTTTCTGTTTATAAACGTAATAAATGCGTGAATTGCTTATTTAATTGACACGAGATGTATCTACCACTAACCGAACATACCACGTTGAGACATTACGTTAATAGTCTTGTATTATTTTTTCTCTAATAAATATAAATCAACTGTCATTAAAAACATTTCACCGGGAAACTCTAGAAAACGCTTAACCGTTTGTTTTTTTTTATATTTCCTTGTGCTAATAATAGACGTGTATTATAATTAAATATATTGGAGGTACCGTAAAGTAAAAAAGTATAATTACAAAACTTGGAGATCGTAGCTTTTCTAATGGAAGTGCGAATTATTATAGCAACTTAACTTTTTCGCTTAGACTTGTTACTTTCATATATCTATATAGGTACTAGATCAAAAACGCAAGAATCGGGCGAATATTTCTTTAGTTTTTAGGAATGTTCACGAACATTCTATTTATTTCTATACGTGCCCTGTAAGTACCTAACTACAAAAGATTAGTCATAGTGAACTGGACTTCTTGGAACACGTGGAATTGCATAGAAGGGGGAGGGGGGTTCGTGGTGGGTGGGCGTACGGCGCTGGTCTGATGGGCGGTAATTTGTTATGGTTCCCATTTATTTGCCTCCTTTGTAGTATTTGTTTCCTTTTACAATACTTGATACGTTTATGAATGCTTTAATTAAAATGACGCGACAAATTCTTCTGATACCATGTCTATAATAAGTTGCGTATCAGTTATAGTAATGAATACTTATTAGAATATTGGTATTAAAGCTTCTGACAATTATTCATGATTTATCCAAAAAGTTTTGAAAATTATTTTTGGCTATTCCCTATTTTGAAAGGATCTGATAATTCTGTGGTATTGCAAATTCAAGGCTTTAAATAAGATACTTAAATTATCAGATAGCATGTTAAATATGTATGAATTAATAATGTGAGTTACCGTATTTAAAAGGTTTCGAGCATTAAGATAACTAATTGGCGTGTATACTTATTTTAAAAAACTTAAACTCAGTATTATTAAGAAAAAATAATATTATTAATATTTAGTGTAGACTTGCTAATTACTCCAGTAATGAAGTCTCCGTTTTAACTGGCACCTGTGGATGAGAATCTCACCTGGACAGAAATTTCTGTGTTTAGTATGTGTGTTGGTCGTGTGTGTGTTGTGTAAGCAGGTATAATGTTATAATGTCGGGTATTTCGTGTGTTCATCACCTTTCTCGATACAATAGCGCAGCTTACAATAGTTCAGAATCTAGTTTCAAATCAGAGCGCCGTGTACGACCCGTCCCAAGATAATATTATAATTACAGAATTCTGATTCGCAATAGGACTATTTTGCAAACAGAAATAAAGATGTGGCACAAGTATCTATAGTTCCAGATACTTTGATAATGTACGATTTTACCGCAGTTTATTTATATTCCAAATACAATTATGACCAAAGTTTTATAAAATTCAGTCAGATGTCGGCATTACGAGTCGCATTAAAAAGTTTTCGAATTACGAAGTGCGAAGGAAATATAAAAAAAGTTCGTAGCCGCCGTCCTTATCTTTCACAATCCATTAATCCTGTCTAATCCCCAATTGTCGACTTTATCAAAGTTCTGTAGGTATAAGCAAACATTGGCTAAATTTGTACACATCTGCCGGTTCCCAGGAACGTGCCAAGTCCCCCTAATCTTCTCTAAGGATGCCGTGTGGTGTTTAGAGAGAGATGCAAATATCGTATTGCCCGGAAAGGAACGGGATAGACGCGACCGGAACGTTTCACAAGCACGTTTCGGTTGACGGGTCCCGGACAAAATGAATGGAGGGCAACCGATTAAAATACGCAGCGTCGGAATGAATGAAAATAATGCAACGCTTTCATATCACTACGACGCGTTATATGATCCTTAAATTAAAAGTGGTAAAGTTGAAAATTGAATACACTCAGCGTCAAAGTGAAACGCAAGGACTTAAAACAAGTAATAGCGTAAGAGCACCGGAATGAATAAAAATAAAATAGTTGCGTTCCATTTCACTTAAAGGACCATTTGATCGTTATATTTAAGCAATTAAGGTTCAAATTTGCTTGTTATCATGGCAAGGGGTATAAAAAAGGTAACTGCGTAATATGAAGCGCGGCAATTTAAAAGGAAGTGATTATAATATCGGGGCGCTAGAACTAAATTACCATTTTCGTGAATCGTATCGTATAGCTATTATGTTTTGAAGCAAAAATTCTATGAAATCAATGTAAGGAAATTCTTATAAAGGACTCTAAAAGTGTTCAGAAGTTACTGTCTCATTGGTCGAGTGGCGGTAAGCACGACTGCCGATCGGGTGGTCCTGGGTTCAAACATTGGGCCGAGTACTACTGGCTTTTCGAATTTAGAATTTCTAGTAGTGACTCGGAGTCTGGATTTGAGCCCGGTGTATGGCAATAGGCACACCACCTATTCCATGGGATGTAAACGTAACTGGTGAAACGTGGGAGTGTACTACACTCCTCTGCCTAACCCTTCTGGGATTACAGGCGTGATGTTACGACTCTAAAGGAGTTCAGAAGCAAAGAATACATATTTTTACAGAGTTTTTATTTCTGTGTTAGAGCATACTCATTTACCTACAGGATTGTGATGCTATCGAATAGGATTCAGTAATATTTATCATAGTATAGGTATTGGTTATTACAGAGAACCTATAATGCATATAAATACAGTATACAGTGGACATTCTGTTGTTTGTAATGTCATAGGGTGAAATAACTGATAACACTAGACCTTTTAACTTTACCATATTTAACCATATAAGTACCTTTAATTGTACTGACTGCGTCGTTGGTTATAGGATTGCAAGAGAGGATTGAATCACAATGGATAACCATAACCTACAAAGCCTTCTCTTTCGTAAAAGAATAATTCACCTCTAGATAACTACTTCCTTGAAGGGTCAGATATCAATTAGGACTGTTTCTGAACGGGAGAATTCGGCATAGTATGATAAAGATGTAAGGTTCCAGGATCTGCTTTATCATGACAGTTAATGTTACTGGCATGATGATTTAATAACGAGACGACAGTTATAAATATTTGCTTGTACAGAACGGAGACATAATATGGAAAAAAGGAGTTCATGTAGCAACATACTATTATAGTCAGTATAGCACAACGAAGTAGCCAAAGTTATCATCATCATCAGCCTAGCTCAGCCCACAGCTGGACATAGCTCTCCCCCAATGTGCGCCGTCGTGAGTAGCCGAAGATATAATCCACAATGTTGCCTCTTTAGGTTTTTGTACCGGACTGTGACGCATCGGTTCGTTTGACGTCCAGAATTATTAATAATTCTTATTTGGGTGATAAGTACAAGAATTGTTATGTGTCTGGATGTAAAAAATGTCTATATATTTTTTTTATTCTTAGATGTATTACATAAATATGTATATACGGAGTTTATTAGCCGTCTGGCCACCATAACACAAGCTCTCTGGATGTTTACTTTTGGATAACTTGGCCGTGGCCTCAAGATATTTATTTATAATAGTCCCAGCTTCCATTCTACAGTGACACGCATAACATAAGTGGTGAATCATGGCAGTATAGGTAGTACACTTCTCTGCCCATCCCTTCGAGAAAAAGCGTCACCTTATGTCATTATTAGGTAAGTACTCTGTGATTCTCACACATTTGCATCTCTCGCATTCAATCGCTCGATATAAACAGTGATTACTGACTCGCTCTTAAACAATGTTTCTAACAAGTTGAAGAGTAATAAGGGATATCGTACTTTGTCACACGCCGCTCATAATATCAATGGTTTCTGATCCCGGGGTCACAACCAGACATATTCACATATTAGCGTAAGTTGAGGACAACCGCGCTTGCAAGGTTTTATACATAGAATATGGTTTTTAATGGGCATTCTAAAACTTTGCACGGATATTTTCCAAATATATGAGGTTTTGTAAAGGTTTTATTCGTACCGAGATACTCGGCCGAATACCGAAATGACTAAATTACTCGATTAGTCGGTACGTGTAAAACTTGTTACCCAGTGACTCGGTGCGAGTAAAACTCGATAGTGTTAAAGTTAGGCTCGACACATCTCTAGTTCAGTATCATATAAGTACTAAAAGTGTACTTAAACAAAGAACAATTACGAAGAAAGTAAGAAAGAAAATAACATTATTCGCATAATATTGAGCACATAGGTAAGTTACGAATAGTTTTTCAAATTCAAATTCAAATTCTTTAATTCATTATAAGGTATATACATACACTCAATGAAGGTCGCAAAAGAAAGAAGAAGAAGTTGCAAAAGAAAATGGGTACACCAGTAACAAACTATTGGGTACAGTATAAATTATAAGAGAGAGACAATACAGTACAAAAATCTATATACCTACTATTAAAAATATATTGAAAGTTGTTGTAACGTGAAGTGATATTTCCAAAAAAGTCTTTATCGACAATTTTTTCATTACACGGTTTGTCTGCTTAACAACGAAAGAGTGTAAACCATAGTGTACCACGATGGCCAAACGTAGGTTGGTAGAATTCATACACTTTACTAAATATTATGAAGACTTATGTAGGTTTCCTCTCGTTGTTTTCATTCGCCGTCATAGCAAGAGATTTTAACCGCAGTTATCTGGTGGGAAAGGAGAACTCTTATCGCATACATCGAAAAGCAATGTACCATTTACACGCCTACGGTAAATATATTTTTTTGTCTTGGAATTGCATGTTTTTAGAACAGTATACTTATATACATACGTACAAATTTTTTATACAACACGATATTTTGGAAGCCATATCGATATTGAAAATTAATTATATTGCAATATAATTTAAATTTAATTACATGAACCAATATATTTACCATGCCGGAATTGCAGAAACACTGCCATTGCAGAAACACGAACTCTACATTGTATTGGCAGCATACTAAGAAATTATCATGCATTCTGCGTAGGTGAACCTTAAACATATATAAGAAATAGATTCCAGCGTTCCTGTTAATCGGTCACTTTGTAGAGCACAGCGCAATTCAATAACAATCAAGCTATGACGTTAACATTCATTACTGATGATCATCAATGACATCAATTGACTCGCCTTCTAACCACTGTTGATAGGAAACGTCAATCACAAACATATCGTGTCTGCGTGTGTGTGCATTACTGCAAGTGGCACTGAGTTGGCAGGGTCGACGGCCGGGCGAACGAGATAGTACACACCATAAACTGCGAGTTAGAAAGAGACGGCTGTGAAAAGGTACCGGCAAATACGGTCGTAAAGTAAAAGTCGGTTTTTATTTTTTGTACGCTTTGTACTTTGACTGCGAGGAAATGCTGAGTGATGTTTTACGCGATTTTCTGTTTAGGGTCTCACAGCTTACCATACACTGCATACCTCACTATGCAACTCAAAAGATGTACTGCTCATTTACGTAGATATTAACCCATATATATTTGAATCGTCGGACAAACTTCTAACAAAACCTAAGTGTTAAGCAGCGACAATGCCTACAACGCCGCGATTGCTGTCTGGGCAGTTTTTCCGCTCTGTTTGTACAACCAACTAAAAGGTTATGCACCCCCGAGGAGCTGGCCGACAAGTAAACAAACTGTTAGGGCGGGGCGTTATAGATACTATCGCGTTGTTAGCGGAGGTGTGATAATTGATGTCCATTCGTGGCGTGGAAATAAAAATATAAAGTTCAAATGTACAATATATGAGTCGGGCCCGAATAGGTCGAAGTCGGGTCATGAATATGTTTTGAAATTGACCTAATACTTTATATGAATGCCACTTACTTTCTATTATACTCCTAAATCGTGAATGGTATCAACTGAATATATATTTTTTTCGAATCTCATGAAATTGAAACCATGACATAATGCAAATATGCGGTAAAGTCCGCGAAGGAAACGAAACGATAAATCGTATTTGGCCATTGTGAAGATATACCTACAATCAAGCTAAGTCTCTTACGGGATGAGCAAAAAGCACCAAGTACAGTATAGCCCTGACATGCTTCTCTTACAATAATCACTCTCGTTATACAATACCTAGAGAAATACGCATTTTACTTTGTCGCTTAGCGTGAAATATGTTACCCAAAAATATTCATGCTTACAAAAATCTGTTTTAAAATACTGTATCAATATTTCTCTATTTAAAACCCAAACTACATTCAGCTTGATCAGCTTTATTACTTTCAACTGTACGACAGAAGTCTCCGATGGGTCGTGAAGATTTATAGTGAAAACTTCGTAAAAAAACGTACGTACGTAACACCACGCCTGTAATCCCCGAAGGGGTAGGCAGAGGAGTGTAGTACACTCCCACGTTTCACCAGTTACGT